>JBBPUK010000593.1:0-11908 GCA_038094635.1 Tylopilus cervinicoccineus
GTAGACTTGCCTAGGCCAGTTTGGGAGGCAATTTTCCTGGAGGAAAGGCCAAGAGAGGAGAGAGAGATAATATTATTTCTTTGAGAGGTAGAGATGAATTTCATGGTAAGAATGGTAGAATAATAATAAGATGATAGGATTTATATATGTTGAATGACCAGCCATTACATAAATGTAACATAATAGGACCCTTTTCCAATGTATTTAATGATATTACAGCATTCTAGAGTTCAATATATACAATTACAATATAAAGTCAAAAAACTATCCACATAAGTTGTCATTTTGTAATGACTGCCATTTTATCATATCTTATTCAAATCTCTTAATTCTTGAGTGTGTAGAAAGCCATGAGTCTATACTACATTTGATACACTCATTACATTTGATAAAATTTAGTGGTTGTTGAGGATTATTGCATTTAGTGGAAAATATACAAATATGCAGACAGTTTTTTAAGCCACTATACCTGTGCATAGTCTAGATGGTCTTTGGACTCTTTAATACCTAGCTCTCTTGGCATCATCACATGACTGATCATGTGGGCTGTGAAAGGAAAAGAAAAAGTAAGAACATTCATATCACTTATGAAAGAATAAAATAGTCATAAACTGTGTATAGTAAGTGACCATAACACTACCCCCCTCCCAAGGTTTGAATTCCCAGATGAACCAAATGCTCATGGAGCATAGGCCATATCCAGGATATTGAACAGGAGGCCCCACTCTGATAGGTCTATATAGAAGTCAGTCCTATTAAATAGCTAGAGAAAGTCCACAAGTGACTAGGGGATGGAGGGATGGACATGATGGAAATCCACAAGTGCTTCCTTTGCATTACTATATAGACTAGTGGCTGGTTCCCAAGTCTGATCCTTGTTCCCATACCCTTTCCAGTGGACCAAATGCTCCAAGCATATTCTCTTTATATGGCTAGTCACCAAATAATCCATCTCCCACTTATTGTCTCTGTCCTCAGTCATAATGACCAGGCCTGGGCATCAAGGGACTTGCCTCTTGAGGTGTTTCTTATAGGGTTTTACCCAAGAAACATTAACAGTAGGGTGGATGCATAGTGTCTTCAGTATCCAAAACATCACTATATTGGGACCTGCAAGGCCAATAATGGTGTAAAGGCCAAGCCAATGCTCAGATAGCTTCTTTAAAGCTCTGGTCAATTTCATAAATAGGGGCATCAGAATGATGCTTATCTACCTGTAACTTTATCTTCTCCTGGGCTTGCAGGAGGTTCTGTCACACTTCTTTCAAGGTGATGAAGAACTCATCTGCTGTAGAGGCCATACTGCTTCCAGTAACAGCTTCAAATCCCAGGTATATTGAATAAGTGTGAGTAAAAGAGAATAGAGTCCATCTAGTTGTAGACAAAATGTTAGAATTGATGCTGTATTGCATGATCAGAAGCTAGTCTGACCAATCTTCTTGATGGTCAAAGCAATAAATTCTCAAAAACTTCCCAATCTCCTGATTAACAATCTCTGATTGCCCATCTGTTTGTAGATAGAAGGTAATTGGGAGATATGTCTCAATGTCAAACTACTTACTAATTACTTATACCACCTGTAATATGAATTGGGGACCATAACCTATTGTAATCAACTTTGGAAGACCATAATGCTTCCACATATGAGCCATAAATAACTTGACCATCTCTATAGTGCTAATTGCCTTGGTACATGAGATCAGCTCAACTTCCTTGCTAAATTGATCAACCACTGTCAAGATGGCATCATAGCTGTGAAAGAGGGGGAGGTCAGTAATAAAATCTGCAGTGATGTCTTCCCACAGTTGAAATGGAACCAGCAGAGGAATAAGCCTACTAGCTGATGTAGTATCTGTTCCCTTAAATTACTGACATGTGTCATATCTAGTAATATAATCTTTTACTATAGTGGCTAATCCAGGCCACCAATAAGAACATTCAATGGCCTCAAGTGTCTTCTCTTGGTCAGAGTGATCCATAATAGATAAGTTATGATGCTTTTGGATGGCTTTTATCTTAAGCTATAATGATTTGAGTATATAGACCCTTTCATAGCAGTCACTGAGACAGCCATCTTGCTTCTCTTGAATACTCCATTTCTTTTCTAGGTCTTTTATGTCCATTTCTCATAACTTGCACATTTCTAAGAATATTTTATGTCTGAGCTGAGCCCCTTTATCTGTAATCAAAAGTGTATCCATAAATAGGGTTGCTCTAATCTTGTCCAGAGAGATGACAACAATTTCTTTGTTATCATCTTTGACTCCTTCATAGTGGTCAGGTCACTAGCTTAGGGCATCAGCCTTTGCCATCAAGGCATTAGACTTATAAACCCATACCATGTTGAATCAGGTTAAGTACTACATCCACTAGACTTGCCAGTGATTAAGGTTTTGGCACATCATGAAGAACCTTAAGTTATTATGGTCATTCCAGACCTCAAATGGTAACTTGACCTCTTTGAGATAGTACTACCATTGCTTGAGTGCTTGGATAATGTCTAGCATTTTCTTATTGGCAATGGGGTAGTTCTATTCTTTTGGAGTCATGGAGTAACTTGAATAGGTGACAGGGTGCCACTTGTCTTCTTTTAGTATAGATAACATGGCACTGGTCATATAATCCAACAAATCACTCTCTATGCAGAATTAACAGTCTATGTCAGAATATGCAAGGATTAGCATAGTTGTGAAGGCTTGCTTCAGTGTGTCAAATGCTTATTGATAGGCATTGTCCTATAGGAAGGTCTTCTTCTTCTTCATCAGGTCATGGAGTGATCTAGCCACTTTACTATAGTTGAAAATAAATCTGCAATAGAAGTTTGCCAATTCTAGGAAACTTCTGATGTCCTTCACCCTTCCCAGAATTAGCCATTTTAGGATGCCTTCCACTTTTTCTGGGTCCATTTTAGTCCCTTCTGGAGAAACAATCATTTCTAAGAAGTCTACCTCTTTGATGTAGAAGAAGTATTTTTTAGATTTTACAAACAAGTCATTTTCTTTCAGATGCTTGAGGACTTCCAGTATAATTTTTGTGCTCTTCTTAGTCATCCATTTTTGTGAATATCATTATGTCATCAATATAGATGATGTAAATGTTGTCCATATCAGCAAAGATCTCATTCATCATGGCCTGAAATGTGGTCAGAGAATTGCATAATTTGAAGTATATAATAAGGGGCTCAAATACTCCTTTGAATGTAATGAATGCTGCTTTCCATTCATTGCCTTTATGTATTTGGATGTTATTATATCCCTATCAAAGATCCATTTTTGTGAATAGTTTTGCTCCTTTTAGCTTATCCACTAGCTGGATAATCAGTAGGAGTGAATAATTATTTTTAATGATATGCTCATTTAGATAGTGGTAGTTCTGTACCATGTATTTCTTGCTGTCTTTCTTTGGAAGAAAGAAGATCAGAGAGGTTTGGGATGACTTCAATGGTCTTATATAGCCCTTAGTCAGCTGGTCATTCAGAAATGCTTTGACCTCTTCTTGCTCTGTGATGAACAAGGAAATCAGGTGACCTTTCTTTGGTTGGAAACTCTCTTTTAGGTTGATTCTGTAATCCCATGGTTTTCTGACAGGTATGCATTTGCTTTCCTTCTTCAAAAACCATCTGAAAGACTTCTTATATTTGAAGAGGACTAGCTTTTTAATTGTCTTTTCCCTTTTGAGCTCCTGTACTTCAAGCACTTTAATAGTGGTGTGAACCTGGTACTGGAGGTCTTCTTCTTCCTTTTCAAATATCCTTAGGAACACTAGCTTGTCCTACAAGTAGTAGCAGTGATGTAGACAACAGATCATTTTGACTGTGCCCTTTGCCCAATCAATCTTGAGGTTATGGTGCTTTAGCCATTCATATCTGAGAATGAATTGATTCTTTCCAAGGTTGGTGACTTCTGCTGTAACCTTTTCTCAGTGTCCCTGGAATTCTGGCATCAGTTTCACAGTGTGGATAATGCTGCCACCCAAATTCTTTGTTTCATTCATATTATAGATGGGAATCTCATGTCAGAGCTTTATTAGAGGGAGGTTGACATTATCTGCCCATTTCTAGTCCACAAATATTGCATTGGTTCTGCTATCAAGCAGAGCTTCTATCTTAATATACTATCCCTTGGACCTATTGTTGTAGAGTGTGATGTGAATTTTGAGAAGTATCTCCTTGTTAACTTTAAAATTTCTAGCAAAAATATTATCTAGGAAAGTAACATCTTGCTTTGGAGATGAGGGGGGTGAAGAGGAATTAAGCACTAGTGTAATGCCCTGGCTAAGCCTGCAAAGAGACTTCTCTGTTAGCTATGAAACAATAATTTCTTTAGTTTTTTCTATCAAAAGGTTGGAGTATCTATTGGGAAATGAATCTTCAGAACTCCTAGAGTCCTTCAGGCACTGCCTTTTCCCTTCTGGGTGAGGTTCTCATAGTCTCTAAACCAAGCCCATGCTTCTTCAAAATTCATTTGCCTACTATTTCTGACAAAGCACATTCCTTTACAACTTTTTTGTTATCACTGGGAACATCCTCCTAAGTGATGACTTGACATACTTTGGGCACCTTTCCCCTTTTGAAACATATGTTCTAATGTCCACTACTTAAGAAGTGGCACTTGGGACACTTAACTACCAGATTCTTGCAATCCCTTGACCAGTGGTCAACCTGCCCACACTTAAAGCAGATACCATATTTTAGTTCTTCCCTTAATGGACACTGGTCTGCCACATCAATATTCATTGTGTTAGAGTTGCACTTTGGTGTACCAGCACCTGAGTTCCATTATGCATTCTTGGCAAGAAGCTTCATCAAGTCATTCTGCTCCTCTTGGATTCAAAGTTATTTTCTGAATGTATTAAGATCTGTCAGATATCTATTTGCCCAAATGTATCTTTTAACAATTCCTTAATCTGCATGTTTGTATAGCAAATCAATATATTGATCAGCTAGCAGTTGTGTCACTATCTGATGAGCTTGGAACTTGATAAGAAAAGTGGCCATATCCATCTTTCCTTGCACTAAGGCAAGCAGCTGTTGCTTATACCACTCCTTGTCATTAACTAGCCTGAAGTTGACCAGCATATTTTTTTAAAGGCTTCTTAAGTTGACCAGATGCCTATGGTGGCCACAGACTGGGAGATGGTCTAAGCCAGGTGTGTGGCATCTCCCTTAGTCATTCTAGAGAGCACTACTTTGATAGCCATGTTTTCAGGAAGGTCATAGGGATTTTTAGTCTGCCACATCAAGACTTTGAACCACCATTAATTAAATGTACAGTCTCTTTGACTCTCAAAGCTTTCTGGGTCTGCAATTACTTTGGACAACTTGAGTACTCTACTACTGGCTGTTGTTGCTCCAGCAGTGGTCATTGTCTGGAGTTGGGCAGTAAGATCTCCAATGTCTTTCTCTAGTATTCTGATCCATACATTGAACATTATTACTATTATATCCCATCTGGCCCCACCTCCGATACTACCATTACCATCTCTGGTCATCTCTAGACCTATCTCCATTTCTTTCTATCTTTAGTATGTCTTAACTCTATTCTGACTTCTACTTGATTCCTCTACTACTTGCTCTATTTCCTCCTGTTCTATGTCTGTATAACTTCTGATCATTCTACTTGTTACATTTGGCATGTAACCTTTTGACTTGACTTTAACACTTGACATCAGTGTAGCTTGTCTCTGGTGTACAGTACCTGGCATTGGAGCTTGCTCATCCAGTTCAACTTACTCATCCATTTCATCCTCTGTATATAAGTCCTGTATCTCCATTGTTAGTAGTTCAGTTTGAATATTGAATAAGTCACTCCATTTCGAGTCCAACACTCAACCTTGTCTCCATCTCCACCCTCTGCTCTTTACTCATAAACAAGGCTAGGAACTTGACAAGGACATGACACATAAGTCCTGCATTGAAGCCTCACTTCTTCACTATGCCTTTGAATGTCTGCTGCACCTCCAGCCCCTCTGTGCACCCTCACATCATCTCTGACCCTGCCCTCATTCAGAAATTTCAGACTTAATCTGGAGAATGTGGACTTGACAGTTACCCTGCTTTTGGCCTGGATTAAGCAAGTGATGAGCTGTGCTCTTTTATTGGCAGTGGCAATTCATTGGTTCTCCATCTCTATCAAGTGGTTTTCTAGTTCAACTGCTAGCCTTACCTAGTTATCCATTCCAGACACAATTTGGGCTAAGATGTTTGTGAGGTCTTGAAAGAGTAATATAATATTCTGCTAGAAGTGGTACTTTACTCTTTTGAGCAGCCTTAACTAGACTCTACTTCTTAGTGGCATCTACCTACTAATCTTCTTTTCATATTCCTTTCTCTTTCACTTACATGGGGGCTTCAGCTCCAGTTCTGGCTCTAATAAGAGTATATGTGATCTGATATCCAGCATGAACAGATGTATATTAGGGCTGGGGTTGGAGTTGGTGCTGAATAAAGGGGATGCATCAAATACTCTATTTGATATTGAAAGAGGTTCCACTTGTGTTCCAGCCACTTGTCATCTAGATAGGAATTGACAGCTTGCACTGGTAGGAGAAAATGCTATGGAGAAGGTAAGGGTGAGGCAGTTGAGATGGTGGATTGCTGATCAACCTCATCTTGAGTGAAGTAGTGGGCAGAGTCTGCTGATAGGGTGCTAGCAAGATCTTTGGAGGTGTCCTTTTCCTAGGTATTAATATTTCCAATCTCTGGCTGCTCTAAGAAACCCCAGAATCTTTCTTCAAATAGCCTCTCTAAACCCCTCTAATGTTCTCTCATTAGATATTCTGCTAACTCTCAAAGTTATACTATTAGTGTGTCTAAATTCTCTTGGTTATTTGGGTCTTCAACAACTATCTAAGTATCTACTAGATGTCAATACACAATGTGGAGAGCTAGAGAGAGTGAAGAGGATATGGATGGCACTTGATGCCTGTATAAGAAACAGCTATATAGGTGTCCACTTGACTTACTTCTCCTAGCTAATGAGGCTAGAAGGGTGAGGTATAAATATAAGAGCTTGTTTTAATGATATAACTCTAAAATCTGCAAGGGCCTCACTTGAGCATTGCTTGTTGTTCATAGATCACATGGGGTATATTTGTTGAATAGAGAGAGGGGCTTGTGAAGGTGCACTTAATTCCTTGCTCACTAGAGATATTGGAGGAAACACCAGAAAGAACAAGCTGGGAAGCCAGCCATTCACTCTAGGAGTTTATATAGTCCAGGACTATGCAGCCACTGGTGTATAGATCATGTACCCTAATATTGTAAATTACTATATACAGCTGCACAGCAGTGGAGATTAATGAGGCTGTTCCATAGCTCTAGAGTAGAGATTAACCACCACCTTCTATGTAACATCTTCTGTCAAAGAAGAGAAGCTTCTGAAAAGATTCATGGAAGTAGAAATGAAAAAGGTATATTGAGCTATGCATGAGAGAAGTGGACCATATCTAAAAGCCCAAACAGAAATCTAGTTCCCATACTTCAAGAAGTGCATAGAAGGTTCTAAAACTTACTATCAAGAGTGGCAGGTGACTCTATATAGGGTACTTTGTTATCTATATATAGTCTAGGTGGTCTTTGGACTCTTTAATACCTAGCTCTCTTGACATCCTTATATTACTGATCATATGGGCTGTAAAAGAAAAAGAAAAAGTAAGAGCATCTATATTGCTTATGAAAGAATAAAATAGTTGTAAATCATGCATAGTGAGTGACCATAACAATCTACAGAGCAGAACTAGAACATAAGTAGAACAAGAAGATAATATAACTAGAATGTACAGAGTGATCTGGAGTTGGAGATCTAAGTTCAGAGGTTGGAGAATATGACAGTAGTCCAGAGAATGTGGTGGAAGTCCAGAGGTATCTAGAGTGGGGTCAAATGTTATGCATATAACACCATCCACCACTACTGTTACCACTACTGTCACTGTTCCACTTGTATTCTACTGCTCCACTCATACTTTACTATCCATCAACCTTGTTGATGACCAATCAGACCTTTAGTCTTATGCACTAGACCTCTTATCAACATCCTCCTAGCTGGTCCCTAGCTCAAAAACTTCTTTCACTCTACTCTTCTTCCTATTAAGTCTCTATTAAGGTGAATCTATCACTCTCCCCATATACATACACTCTTAGAATATGTAGGAAGACCTCTTAGATACTTTCAGTAGGACTTGATGTTCTTCAGTGAGCCTACCCTCTCCATACTGGATCCCCTTCTTTCTATTCTCCAATCTCTATGATATCTTCTTGCCCTCAATTCTATCTCCACTATCTTAATATGCCTATGCTAGACTTTGTCTTCTACTTCATCTGCCACCTCCCCATTGGCCTTTCTGATTGTACAACTTTCTTCTATTTTTCTATTCACCCTCCATGTTATGTGATTGCACCATCCTTTCATCAGCATTATTCTCTAATATTCTATTGTGTTCTTCTCACTTAGTCATATGCAGTTCCTAGCACTACTTAAGCCATAGTAGTATCTCTGTATTCCTCAGTCTCAATCTTAGCTATTCTTGACATGGTACCTCATTGTCAGATCTAAGTCTCTTAATCTCTAAGGCTCACCTCTCATCCTTCATCACTCTGGATCTATTTGACTTATCACTTCAAATCTACTTGACCTCATCACTCCAGATCTCTTTGATCTCATTCCACTCTAGAACTCTGGTAGCTTTAGCTTCTGTCTATGGAAAGTCACTCATACTCTGAACCTTACTCAGGTCTCATCTTTGTCTAGGTCACTCAGACTCTAGGATACTCAACACACATCTGTAGTCCTTTGGACTATAAATATCTAGCCATTCAACACACATCTACAGTCTTTTGGACTATAAATACTTAGCCACTTGACACTCATCTGAAGTCCTCAGAACTCTAAACATATAGTCACTCTAGATTTTACTCAGACTTCATTCTCAATACTCCAATCTTTAGAAACATGACAGCTTCAGCTCCTGTCTATTGACTCATTCTCATCTAGTTCTACTCAGACTTATCCCTAGTCACTCACTTCACTTGCATAGTACTGGAATGTGGTGGCCTTAGAGCTCCTGCCAATTGTAAGATACTTAGAACTGACATTTCACATAATAGCTAGTAATAAGACTCTTTATATAACATCTCACATAACAGATCTCATTTTCACACAGGATAGAGTCTGAGACTGAGATGCAGATCCATATTAGAACAGAGTATTATCAATCATGATTATATACAATAACATAAATGCAGCTGATCCATTTGCTATAAGTCTATATAAAATAAAACAACAGAAACACTACTGTACATGTATATAATATTATGGCTATAAGGGCATAATGGATAATGACTCATGAATTGGCTGCTATGAATTACTGATAAAGACCACCATTGTGGATCACAAGAAGATCTAAGATCTGGGCTATAGATAGCATGAAAATGAGGGTCAAGAATGTAGTGCATATGTCTGATCCATAAGGCTAGGTATAAGACACATCAGTATGGATGAGGCATAGCTAGCTAAGGTCCATATATGAACAGGAGGTATTATGTGATAACAAGGGTCTAGGGTTATCCAGTATATACAAATTACCTAGTCATATGATGTACAGTATATACATCTTGGTATATAAGGCCTAAAACAGCTGAGGGCAACCTTAGTCTGTTTTTCTAAGGGTTTTCCCTCATTAGAGCACCCTTTATGGGTACTGGTATGATTGAGTTTTAAAATGACCTCACTCAACAATCACAGGCTCCTATATAGTGTCTTTCCTTAGTCATCATTACCTTGAGTTATTCTAGGAGTTGTTGTCATATCTCATTCAGCCCACCTCTGGTATTTCTGTTACCATCTCTGGTCACCTCCAGATCTATCTTCATTTCTTCTTGTCTTTAGTATACAGTGGCTCAAAAAAGTATCCCAATATTGTGCCATTTTGGAATGATTGGAAAATTATAGAAGAGCAAGAATGAATCAGATAAAGTGCTTGCAGAATGAATGCAAGTACTTGCTCTTGGCATTATGAAACAACTTTGGTTTATGTAATTTGACTACCATGGGAGTGAGGTACAAGCATTTCAAAATGACATGTCATTGGGACACTTATTTGACCCTTCATTTAACAATCATTATATGATATGTAATATAGGAATTTGACAGCTATTGATGGTTGCTATGTTACCAAGCTATGTAATTATGTAAGTGGCATAACTCCAAGCAATATAAATATCCTATGTCCTACTTCAATTTACCTCATCAAACCATGTGATACAACTCTACTAAGATAACCCAAGGACTTGGCCAAGAGAAGACACATATAGGGTCTGTAGATGGTTGAGTGGGGATGACCTTGAACTCAAGTGCACCAATGCCTATGAGAAGGCACCCAATTGTGGGGAAAAACCACAAGAGGACAGACTGAGATTGCCCTTAGCTGCCCAGCCCCTTATATACCTTGGCATATATACATCATGTGACCTAGGCTACCCTACAAGTAACTAGCAACCCTGTGCTCTGTTGCCACATAATGCCCCCTATTCATCTCCAGACTGGCCCTGACTGCAGTCTATCCACTGTCTTACATTCAGTGCCTCATGAATCAGGCATGTATCTTGCATCCAAGACCTTCATTTCCATGGTGTCCACACCCCAGATCTCATCTTGCACCATTCACCAGTGAGATCCATTGTGGGTGATTCATGACCCTTTGCAGTTACACCCTTGCAGCCATAACACCATAAAGTCCATTTCTACCTCTATTAGAGCCAATATTCTTGTTCTCTTTAAATCTGGTCTTTCTATCAGACAGATTGCACCTCAAACTGGTCTTGGAAAGTCCACTGTAGCCAGAGTCATCAAGGAGATCCTTCCAGAGAAGGAGAATATCAAGTTAGAACATCCTTTCAAGCTTTCTTCTTTTACAAAAGGAGAATTGTCTTCAATATTATTACTAGAAAAGCTGACAATGCTGTCCAAGCCAGCCATCTCATCAATCCTGCTCTTTCCTCTCCTATCTCTGCTCAAACTGTTTGCAATGTTCTCAAGGCTGCATCTTTAAAGGCTGTGATCAAGAAAAAGAAGCCTTTTCTATCTATCAGGCATAGAAAAAAAAGACTAGACTTTGCTTTCAAGTACAAGGACTGGACTGTGGAGAATTGGACCAGAGTTATTTGGTCAGATAAGACCAAAATTAACAGGATTGGATCAGATGGAAGAATATATGTATGAAAAAAAGAAGGTGAGCCTTTATAGAACAAGGAGATCCAGGGAACAGTAAAGTTTGGAGGAGGTTCATTGATGGTTTGGGGATGCATGGGCTGGAATGAAGTGGGCATACTTGCAGAGGTGGAAGGAAAGATGAATGCTGAGCAGTATGTGTTCATTCTTAAGGACAGTCTGCTTCCCACCATGGAATATTCTGGGATTCCTAAGGAGAGCATTATCTTTCAACAAGATAATGACCCTAAACACTCCTTCAAAAAGGCTCAAAACTGGTTCAAATCTCAAGGCATTAGGCTTTTTGACTGGCCAGCACAGTCACCAGACCTCAGTTCTATTGAGCACTGCTGGCAACATCTCAAAAAAAGACTCAACAGCTATAAAAGACCAGCAAAAGGAGTTTGGGAGCTTTGGGAGAGAATTAAAGTAGAGTGGAGGAGGATAGAGGTTGAGGAGTGTCAAAAACTAATTGAAAGCATGCCTAGAAGACTTGAGGCAGTGATAAAAGCAAAGGGAGGGCATACAAAGTACTAAAGTCTAGGATACAATTTGGGATCAAATAAGTGTCCCAATGACATGTCATTTTGAAATGCTTGTACCTCACTCCCATGGCAGTCAAATTACATAAACCAAAGTTGTTTCATAATGCCAAGAGCAAGTACTTTCATTCATTCTGCAAGCACTTTATCTGATTCATTCTT
>JBBPUK010000594.1:0-11885 GCA_038094635.1 Tylopilus cervinicoccineus
GTGATGGCATCGTTTACACTCCCTCGGGTGCCACGATCATCGATATTAAGCAACACCACAAGATCCTCACATCCGTCACCGTCAGTGGAGATACGGTCACCATCAAGTACGTGTAGACAAGTGAAGGATTTTTTCGTGGGGCAGACCGAGAGAGTTTTATTGAATTATACCCATGTCCAACGTGGTTGTTGATTTTCCCTGCAAACTTAAAATGGATAATATACGGCACGTATCGACTCTTGTGTAACTCAAGAGCTCCAGTGCTCCTCGCCGGTGCAGCGCACTCACATGAGCTTGTGACCGTGAGGTCACACGTCACGATCATAACTGTAGTAAGAATAACACTTGATAAGATTGACTCGTCGTGACGTGAGTCGGGCGAGAATGTATACAGCTGATAGGCTTTGCATCGACTTGGGCAGACCATGTGGGTACTGGATTGATCAGTGCATCACAACATGCTATTGCATGGGATGCTGCCAAGGTGGAGCCTGAACTGTGCTGACAGTGTTGGAGTCATTGGTCTCCTGCTCACATCTTTTAGAGCCAGGACAGGAGACAAACCCATAGGAAAAACCCAGTTTCAACTTGGGAGTTTGTGACTGAGCCAAGATGCTGATGCTGGCCATAGTACTGAGTTGCCATTCCCAAAGTGGTGAAGGCATTGCAGCTGTGAGGTATTGCAACTGCCAATGCCCCTGCACTTCTCCTGCTCATCCTCTGCTCATTTCACACCCATCATTGACACTACACAATGGCCCCCCAGAGGAACAATGGAAAACAGAAGGCTGGCAACTCTCAAGATGAGATCATGCACTCTAGCAGTGATGGCAGTCAATCAGCAGCAAAATCCAAGCAGTCCACCCACTGGACCATCAAAGATGAAGATGCTCTCATTGAGCTGGCACTATCAAGCAAAATGTTGATGGGAAATGGCAGCAACTTCAGAGATACATTTTGGAATGATGTAGCAAGCAAATTCCCACCACCTACACATGGAAGGCAGAAGATAGTGGAGACCTGGAAGGAAAAGTGAAAGAGGGTGAGCATTCTATGCATTCTGTGTTTACATTTGATCAGGACTCTTTTAGATGAAAAACTATCAGACTAGACAGAGAATGCTCAGTTGTGCATAGGGCAGACAGACTATAGTGTATTCACCTAGACAGAGAATGCTATGTACAAGGTAAGTGAACGTTCTATACAGTACTTGTGGCTTAGCTCACCTCAGTTGTGCACAGGGCAGATGGACTGAGGTGTTGACTATGGGATCTGGGACCTATATACTGTCGAGTACAAAAGGATGTGTCACATAGGGTAAATCATGTACAAGTGGCAATCAAGAATGGAGAGCACTAGCTGATATGACACATAACAAGGAAAAGCAGAAAGGCTATGGTATATATCATGTGGTCTGCAATATGGAGCTCAGATAAGTATGTTCTATGGAGTGGATTCATGTTTGATCGGCAGTGTGCACACTTGCATGTTTTGACAAAAACATCTATGACATTGTTGACAAGATTGCAAAGACATCAGGGCTTGCATACTTGCTAGAAAAGGGTGCAGACATAGGGTTGGAAAGTCAGCATGTTTGGGATTGATACAACTCTAAATCAAAGAGCGTCTCACTTGAGGGTAAGCTTGGGGGTTCGTAGGTTGTGATGGGTGTGAATGGAGTAGTGGGCTTGTGTAGGTGCCTATGTTATCCCTTGCTAAGGCTAGCTAGTAGAGGGGAGAACACCAAGAGAACAAGCTGAGGGCTTCAGCATTGTCCCCTGGCCTTTATATACTATTCTAATATACAGCCACCTGGGCATGGACCAACTATCTAAGTGTGGTAATTGTCCTGCTATGGTCAAACCCTGTGCCCTTATCAATGCCTCATGGTGACGGTGATCAGCAATCCTGTGCTGCCACAGTGGAGATTAACTACCACCTCCTATGTGGCATCTTCTATCAAAGAAGAGAAGAAAAGCACCTAGAAAGATCCAGATGGATGGAGATTAATGGGCACTGGGTCAGGGTGCAAATGAAGAGTGGAAATGAAAAGAGACCCAAACAGGAAACTAGTTCCTGTTATGGTCACGTTGCACTACGGGTATATTTATTTTCTTTTGTTTCTTTTCTCTCTTCGTGCCTGGACGCGTTTACTTCATTCGCAGCCCACGTGATCAGTCACATGATGATGCCAGGAGATGCTAGGTATTAAAGAGTCCAAAGACCACCTAGACAGAGCACAGGTAACAAAGTACGGCCTTTGCCATCACCTGTCGCCCTTGGCAGTAGGTTCTGGAATCTATTGTGCTCCTAATGCGTGGGAACTAGCTTCCTGTTTGGGTTTATTTCATTTCCACTCTTCATCTGCGCCCTAACCCAGCGCCCTTTAATTTCTGCACATCCGGATCTTTCCGGGTGCTTCTCTTCTCTTCCATTTGATGGAAGACACTACACAGAGGGTGGCAGTTAATCTCTGCTATGGCAGCACAGGATTGCTGATTGCTGTCGCCATGAGGCATAGATAAGGGTTAAGGGTTTGACCATAGCAGGAGATTTACCATACTTAGGCAGATGGTCCATGCCCAGGTGGCTATACAGTAGAATAGTATATATACCCCAGGGAGCAATGCTGAGGCCCCTCAGCTTGTTCTCTTGGTGTTCTCCCCTCTACTAGCTAGTCTCAGCAAGGGATAACATAGGCACCTTCACGAGCTCATCTACTCCATTCACACCCATCGCGACTTACAGACAAAGACTTGCCCTCAAGTGAGTGCTCTCTGGTTTAGGGTTGTATCATTAGAACAAGCTCTCACGTTCGTACCTTGCACCTCCTAGCCTCATCAACTAGGAAAAAGTAAGCAAGTGGACGCTTGCACAGCTGTTTTCCTCACAGGCATCAAGTGCCGTCCGTACCCTCTGCCCTCCCCCTAGCCCTACAGATAGTATACCGATTTCTAGTAGCCAATCAGGTAGTAGTAGAAGACCCAAACGACCAAGGTGACCTAGATCTCCCTGTAGTACAGTTACAGGAGCTAGCGGAGTACCTGACAAGAGAACATCAGGAGGAGTCAGAGAGGCAGTTCGAAGAGGATTTCTGGGGCTATTTAGAGCAGCCAGAAGTTGGATTTACAGGTACCTGGGAAGAGAACCATCCCAGAGACCTCGCCAGCAGTGCACTATCAGTAGACCCCATGCTCTACTTTCACCAAGAAGAGATCAATGGGCCATCCACCAGCTCCATCAACTCACAGTCTCCACCCCTGCAGCCTTTCCCCCCAGTAGACCCCTACCTCAACGACGTGTGGCTGAATCACAAGTGGGAACTCTACCAGCACCAGCGAGTGCTAGATCGGACATTCGGAATCTCCCCTTTATCCTCTGCCCGCTCAACCCCTGCCCCCGTCGAATGTCTGTACATGCCGGGTACCAACTCTCGCACACCCTCATTAGAGCCAGAACTGGTGCAGGAGCCCCTAGCACCTAAGAAAAGGACCAGGAGGGAATACGAGAAAGAAATTAGTAGACAGGTACCCTTGGGATCTAGGATTTGGCTGAGATCTATCAAGAAAGTAAAGTACTTCTAAAAGAAACAATAAACAATGTTGCTGCCTGCACCCCTCACCGCTATTATCTCCCAACTTGCGGCTGGAACCGATGATTGGGCAAGATTAGTGGTGGAATTAGGAAACTACCTCGCCGAAGTAGAAGGCGAGAAAGCCAATCTTATCACATGCCTGGCCCAGGCTGAGAATAGGGTAAATCAAGAAAGCAACCAGCTCGTCGTAGTGGCCAGCAAGATCAAAGATTTGGAAGCAACAGTCAGAACCCTTGCTGGCCAAATAAGAACCCTCACCACCAGGCCGACAGCGACTGGCGGTGCATCTGCAGGGCCTAGTGCACCCAAGTTGTCCAAGATTATTGCAGACCCTGGCACCTTTGAAGGACAAAGGGGCCGCATGTTTAACGAATGGTGGGCCAAAGTGCTCATGTGGAAGGAAGAGAACGTAACCACCCTTCCGGATGAAACTGCAGTAAAAGCTGTAGTGTCCTGGATGACAAAGGGAGATGCCGCCCGCCTCGCTATGACAATCAGCCAGGCAGCTGCGATGGCGGGATGGCCAGCCTGGGCCGCGTTCGAAAAGATGATGCTGGCCAACTTCAGGCTAGTAAACAACAAAGAGTGGCACAAGCAACAGCTGCTCACCCTCACACAAGGGAGGAGTGATATGATCTCCTTCCTAATGAAATTCAAAGCTCATCAACTGGTGGCTGGCCTGCCTATTGATCAATGCATCGATCTGCTATACAAACATGCGGATCAAGGAATTGTCAAGCGATACGTCCAGGCCAAGGGTTACCCGGATGATATCAAGGAGTTTATGACAGAACTCCAAATGCAAGGAGAGCGAGAAGACCTGATGAAGCTTCTCGCAAGAGGCACGCAGAGGAACTTGGGAGCCCCGAGGTGTGACCCAAATGCCATGGATATTGATGTGGCTCGAAGCCGGCCAATATTCAATAAGACAAAGTACACCTGCTACAACTGTGGTGGGCAAGGGCATTTCTCCAAAGATTGTAAGGCCCTGAAAGTTCGAGGAGACCCCTCAATAAAGTGCAGCGATTGTGGGTTCATAGGAGGAGGACACAGGAATGTCTGCCCAAAGTGGAAACCCCGTGTCCCGGCCGCCCCCTCTGGCCGAAAAATGAGGAAAATCGTCCGATGGGAAGAAGTCCCCTCGGATGAAGAAGAAGGCAACGATGCGGGCACGGCATCTTCAGCTTTAGTCCAAAGTGCCAGTAAGTCCACTACATCCGGACCAAACCGGGAAGACAAAGGAAAGGAGATGGATCCCTCTGAATGCCCCTTGTCTAAAACAGTAAGGGAGATGAATTTTGAAGAAGCCCGAGTCTGGTTTAGGGACTATGAAGGTCTCGCTGGGAAGGGAAAAGGCTGTGCCTGAAGGACCCCGGGAGTCCTGAGGGCACATCGCCTAATAGGTATTCCAACCTCTCAGTAGAAGGAACCGAGGAAATGGAAAAAGAAGTTTTCATATGGCCGTCAGAGGGGTCCCCCAGTGGGCTTGCCAGGGATGATAAACCTGGGCTTAATTCCTCTCTAACTCCAAAGCAAGAAGTCATTTTCCTGGATGACGTTTTTGTTAGGAATCTAAAAATAGACAAAGAGATACTTCTCAACATTTGCATCGTGCCCTACAATGAAAGGTCTGAAAAGGATTTCATAAGAGCAGAGGCGCTGCTAGATAGCGGGGCCAATGCAGTGTTTATAGACCGAAAATGGGCCGATAACGTCAGAATCCCTTTGGTGAAACTCCACCATGAAATACCTGTATACAATGTGGACAGAACAAAGAACTCGGCGGGCAGCATTACACATGCTGCCGAATTAGTATTGGAATTCCAAGGACATCAAGAAAAAATTATGGCAGAAGTTACCAACTTGGGAAAGAACCAATTCATTCTGGGATATGAATGGTTAAAACGACATAACCCCGAGATAGACTGGTCGAAGGGCACTGTGAAAATGACTCGCTGCCCTCGACACTGCCATCGCTTACAGGATAAGCCAGTCCTGCTTCGCATCCTAGAGAAAGAAGAAGAGGATTTCCAATACCAAATTCATGCCACTATTAAAGTGCTAGAAGCGCAAGAACCAAAAAGGGAAAAAACGGTTGAGGAACTGGTTCCTCGCAAATATGAGAAGTATTTTGAACGGTTCTCGAAAAAGGAAAGCAAGTGCATGCCTGTCAGGAAACCGTGGGATCATGAGATCGACCTGAAAGAAACGTTTAATCCTAAGAAGGGTCGCCTCATTCCCTTATCGGTAATGGAACAAGAAGAGGTCAAAGCTTTTCTAGATGATCAGCTTGCCAAAGAGTATATATGACCCTCTAAGTCTCCACAAACCTCTCCGGTCTTCTTTGTCCCAAAGAAAGATGGCAAGAAGCGCATGGTACAGGATTACCAATACCTTAACGAGCATACCATCAAGAATAATTATCTGCTCCCACTGATATCCCAATTGGTGGATAAGCTAAAAGGAGCAAAACTATTTACAAAGATGGATCTCAGATGGGGTTATAATAACATCCGAATCCGAGAAGGCGACGAATGGAAAGCAGCCTTTGTCACGTTCAAAGGAGCGTTTGAGCCACTTGTAATGTATTTCGGACTTTGCAACTCCCCGGCCACATTCCAGGCCATGATGAACAAGATCTTTGCCGATATGGATGACGTCTGCATCGTCTATATCGATGACATAATGATATTCACCAAAACAGATGACCAGGAAGAGCATGACCGGATTGTGCTAGAAGTCCTCAGATGCCTTGAAGAAAATGATTTATTCATAAAACCAGAAAAGTGCTTCTTCCACGTCAAAGAGGTAGACTTCTTGGGAATGATCGTCTCTCCAGAAGGGATAAAAATGGACCCGGCTAAGGTAGATGCCATAATGAAATGGCCGGTCCCCATGAAAGTTAAGGACGTACGAAGTTTCCTTGGGTTGGCCAACTTCTATCACAGGTTCATATCTGACTATAGTAAAGTGGCTAGACCACTCCATGACCTGATGAAGAAGGATAAGGCCTTCCTCTGGGATGAGGCGTGCCAGCACACCTTCGATGCATTGAAGCAAGCCTTCACTACTGCACCCATCCTTGCTTATCCTGACATTGACTGTCAATTCCGTGTAGAAAGCGATTCCTCAGACTATGCAACTGGGGCTGTTTTAAGTATACTAAAAGAAGACAAGTGGCATCCAGTGGCATACTTCAGCCACTCTATGACCCTAGAAGAACAGAACTACCCCATTGCCGATAAGGAGATGCTAGGCGTCATCCAAGCACTAGAGCAATGGTGGCATTACCTTAAAGGGGCCAAGTTGCCATTCGAGGTCTGAAATGACCACAATAATTTAAGGTTTTTCATGACGCGCCAGGATCTAAATCACCACCAAGTGCGGTGGGTGCAATACCTTACTCAATTCAACATGGTATGGATATACAAACCTGGTGCCTCGATGGCAAAAGCCGACGCATTAAGTCGTTGCCCGGATCATGCCGAAGGAATCGAGGAGGACAACAAAGGAATTATCGTTATTTCCCCAGACATGATTAGAGCAACACCCTTAGAGGGCATGCTCTCGATCACGGATGAAGGGGCCCAACTTAGACATAAAATATTTCTGGAAATGTGCAAGTTACGTGAAAGGGACATAAGAGAACTCGAAAGGAAGTGGGGAATCCAGGAGGAGCATGATGGCTGCCTCAGTGACCGCCACGGCAGAGTGTACGTCCCCGAATCGTTACCACTTCGGATGGAAGTCATCCGGAAGCACCACGATACACCCATTATGGGGCATCCAGAACAAGAAAAGACGCTTAAAGCATTACAACGTAATTATTGGTGGCCTGGCCTTGCCACTTTTGTCAAGGATTACATCGCTAGATGCGACACATGCCAACAGTTCAAGGGAACAGGTGCCACACCAGCCGGCAGGCTCATTCCTTTACCGGTTCCGTCTGGTCCATGGGAAGATATTACCGCAGATTTCATTACAGACCTTCCCCTCTCTTACGGATTTGATGCCATCTTGACGGTGGTTGACCGGTTCAGCAAGGAAGTAGAGCTGATCCCATGTACCAAGGCAATCAGCGCCGTTGATACAGCCAAGTTATTTATGCAGCACATATGGAAGCATCACAGTCTTCCAAAGTCCATAACTACAGACCAAGGTCTGCAGTTCGCATCACAGGTGATGCAAAATATCAATAAACAACTCGGCATCAAAACACATCTCTCAACCACCTTCCACCCACAAATGGATGGGCAATCGGAGGTCGCCAATCGAGAGATCAGGAAGTTTTTGAGAACGTATTGCTTTGACTGCCAAGAAGAATGGTCGGACTGGCTTCCGATCATGCAGTATAGCATGAATTCCAAGGTCTCTTCTTCTATAAAGAAGACTCCATTTTCTCTCACCCATACTTATCCAATGCGGTTGGGTACCAAAGCCGTTGCTGGAAGCAGTACAGTCCTCACTGCGGATGAGTTCTCTCTAACCTTGGAAGAAGTGCGCCACAACCTCCTGCAAGCTCAGGAGAAAATGAAAAAACAGGCGGATAAGCATCGTTCTGATGCCCCTATTTATGAAGTTGGCCAGCTAGTCTGGCTCTCTACAGAGAACTTGAGGCTCTCAAGAGCTTCAAAGAAATTGACTGAGTGTTGGCTAGGGCCATACAAGATTACCGCCTTAGCAGGCCCCAACACGGTTACGTTGTTGCTGCCGAAGACTCTATGCATCCACCCCATGGTCAATGTTTCCCGGGTGAAACCTTATAAGGAACGTCTCGAGGGTCAACTCCCTCAACACCCGGGCCCGGTTGTTGTAACCAAGGACAGAGACTATGAGTGGGAAGTAGATTATTTGGTGGCTAGCCGCCAGAACGGGATGCGCTTGGAATATTTAGTCCACTGGAAGGGTTTTGGGGACGAGGATAGGACTTGGGAGCCTACTGAGAACCTTGGTAATGCAAAGGAAGCACTAAAGGCTTTCCACCGTGCCCATCCCTCCACCCCTCAGTCGCTCGCAATCAACCCGCTGGACTTTCTCCTTTTATTTAACAGATTGGATTTCCTCACCGTCCCGCCAGAGCGGGGCCTCCCTTTCAACATCTTGGATTTCCCTAGTGCTCCGTGAGCGCCTGGCTCATCTGGGAATCTGAGCCTTAGGAGGGGGGTAGTGTTATGGTCATGTCACACTATGGGTATATTTATTTTCTTTTGTTTCTTTTCTCTCTTCGTGCCTGGACGCGTTTACTTCATTCACAGCCTACGTGATCAGTCACGTGATAACGCCAGGAGATGCTAGGTATTAAAGAGTCCAAAGACCACCTAGACAGAGCACAGGTAACAAAGTACGGCCTTTGCCGTCACCTGTTGCCCTTGGCAGTAGGTTCTGGAATCTATTGCACTCCTAATGCGTGGGAACTAGCTTCCTGTTTGGGTTTATTTCATTTCCACTCTTCATCTGCACCCTAACCCAGCGCCCTTTAATTTCCATGCATCTGGATCTTTCCGGGTGCTTCTCTTCTCTTCCATTTGATGGAAGATGCTACACAGGGGGTGGCAGTTAATCTCTGCTATGGCAGCACAGGATTGCTGATCGCTGTCGCCATGAGGCATAGATAAGGGTTAAGGGTTTGACCATAGCAGGAGATTTACCATACTTAGGCAGATGGTCCGTGCCCAGGTGGCTATACAGTAGAATAGTATATATACCCCAGGGAGCAACGCTGAGGCCCCTCAGCTTGTTCTCTTGGTGTTCTCCCCTCTACTAGCTAGTCTCAGCAAGGGATAACATAGGCACCTTCACAAGCTCATCTACTCCATTCACACCCATTGCGACTTACAGATGAAGACTTGCCCTCAAGTGAGCGCTCTCTGGTTTAGGGTTGTATCAGTTCCCACACCTTAGGAGCACAATAGATTCCAGAACCTACTGCCAAGGGTGACAGGTGATGGCAAAGACCATACTTCATTACCTGTGCTCTGTCTAGGTGGTCTTTGGACTCTTTAATACCTAGCATCTCCTGGTGTCATCATGTGACTAATCACGTGGGCTGCAAATGAAGTAAACATGTCCATGCACAAAAAGAAAGAGGCCATGAAATAAGTTATATATTACCTGGGGCAGCTAGTGCCCATGCAATATGACTGTAACAGAGATGGCATCATGAAGGTATGTCTTTGTCTCCTACATACTATCTACAAATACTAAATGCAATGAACAGAATATGAAAGGTGCTGCCAGGTTCAAAAATAAAGGCTGGGTCCACTACAAGAAAATGAAACTGCTGATGCTGGGGAGAAACAAAGGTAGTCACAAACATGCTGCAAAAATTGCCAAGGTTCTCCCCTCATCAAGCACATCCTACACTTCCCCTTCAGTCTCATCTCTGTCACTTGCCACTCATGAAAACACTGCTAGTTAGTCTGGCAAAGGGAGTGTTTCATATCAGGGGCACAACACTGTTGGAATGATTGCATTACCAGTGGCTGCCATCATTATAGATCCACAGTATGTTTGATTTGACTATTGCCTCAAATGCTGACACTAGAATATGTATGTGTGTACTCAGGCTGCTCTCAAAGGAATCTACTGTCTTATCAGCACACTCTGAGAAGGACTGTGACTTGCTCAGGCAAAAACCAGACTGGCTCCTCAAATGGCAAATGTCTACATTGCCATCATCACCTTCAACCTTCCAGCAGCCTTCAACTCCATCCTCATGTGCTAATTCAGCTGTGAGCTCACTTAAACCATCCTCAAGCATTTCCAACAAGTGCAAAGCTGATGATGATGACATTTCCATGGTGTCAGCCCCTCATTTGTCAGGAACAAGTGTAGTTTCAGGATCATGTCAAAGACAGTGTGCAAATTGTCCAGTATCTCAAGACATCAGCAGCCTTTGTGAGGATCTCAGTATGCTCAACTCTACCTTTCAAGCTAATGCCCAAATGAACAATGAGCTCATCACACACGTCATGCAGTCATGACCATCTAATCCATTTCCTCCAAGTCAACCACCAGCAGTAAGTGCTACAAATATGTACATGAATTCAAGGTCAAAGTTACAGCAAACCAGACAATTCTGTGAATGGAAACCTTTTTGGTTGTGTGTTGCCTCCCTCTCAGCTGCTGATGGAGTGCAGGCAATATGTGTCCCATTGATTGCACTGATAGCATCTTTAAAAAAGGGGTATACTGTGGCATCATTGGTGATATGAGAAGGGGTGGGGTCACTAGCACATGGTAATTGGACATATTTGGTGTAGATGCCAGGCAATGAGAAGGCACCCAGCATTTTTTGGAAATATCTACAGGTGGTTGTCAGTTATGGCTGTCTCAGAGCACAATAAAAGGAAAACATACTTGGATATTGTATTATTTGATTGCTGAAAGTGCTCACCAACATGCCCACACAACAGGCCTGTTACACATATGTACAAGAATATACTGAGTTGTTCCTCAAGTGAGACATGTTTTGAATGTGAGTACCCATGGGATGAGAGTTCATTGACAAGCTGTTGGAAAACATGCTTCCAAACACCTAGTTCATGGCGAATTTGATTGGGATGGCCATTGAGGAGTTCTAGGACCCACATTGGGCCAGTTAGGATGGATGTATGGTAAGGAATGCACTGGGCTCTGCTAGCAGCTGCTGTAATTGCCACTTCAGCCACAAGAACAACAGCACACATGACCACCTGGCCCATTTGCTGGTTTTGGAGGAGAAGTAGCTGGAGAAAGAGGTCAGCATCCTCATCAGCATCATCTTGGAAACCAGAATCATGCTCATGCTGAGATGTATCACTCTCCTGGTCATCAAGCATTTGTGTAGATCTGCAGTCAATCAATTGATCATATACCACTCACTAGTACTCAGCTGGGATTGTATATTTTACACTCCACTCAAAACATTTGGGGATGGAAGTCCTGGTTTTCATGAAAACCTTGCACAGGTTTGTCTTCCGTCCTGGCTCTAAGTTATGCTCGTTGCCAGATGCACCAACACAGACTACATGTGATAGCTACATGTACTTTTTTTTTTTTTGGTGGTATTCATATGGTAGGACCTCTCGGATCTAAACCATCTCTAGTAATATAGGATGTCCCCATGCACCTCTATTGTGTCGTTTTCTAGGGGGAAAAAAAAATGCAGGATTCATGCGACGCGGACTGTCGTTCGAAAAACGAAACCGAGAGCTAACATGCGTTGCGGCGAAATACGCGATTTTTGCAACTCCGGACGAGGATTGTTGGCGAGAGTGGCGCGCACTTGTTTCTTCATTCTATAACCCAA
>JBBPUK010000595.1:0-11823 GCA_038094635.1 Tylopilus cervinicoccineus
TTTCATGGTAAGAATGGTAGAATAATAATGAGATGATAGGGTTTATATATGTTGAATGACCAGCCATTACATAAATGTAATATAATAGGACCCTTTTCAAATGTATGTAATGATATTACAGCATTCTGGGGTTCAATATATACAATTAGAATATAAAGTCAAAAAACTGTCTGCATGAGTTGTCATTTTGTAATGACTGCCATTTTATCAAATCTTATTCAAGTCTCTTAATTCTTGAGTATGTAGAAAGCTATGAGTCTATACTACATTTGATACAGTCATTATATTTGATAAGGTTTAGTGATTGTTGAGGATTATTGCATTTAGTGGAAAATATGCAAACATACAGACAGTTTTTTGAGCCACTGTACATCATGTGATCTAGACTATACTATAAGTAACTGGGAACCCTGTGCCCTTGTCACCACATGATACCCCCTATTTATAATAAACCATAGCTGTGCTGCAGTCTATCCACTGGCTTATGCCTAGCTACATGCAGATTAGATATGGCTTCAAGCTCTAAGACCTTCATATCTGCACTATCCACATCCCAGATCTCATCTTGTGCCAACCACTGGTGAGATCCATGGTGGGTGATTTATGACCTTTTGCAATTACACCCTTGCAGCTGTAACAGTAGGTTGCTTGTGTCCTCTGGTCACATCTGTGACTCCGTGTCCAACTTTGTTATGGCTGCTGCCTACCAGTCTTTAAGTTGGTGGTGGTGCATGGCTCCAGTGTCAGTGAGCTGTCAGCTATGGGCAATGTAGCTTTCCATTGTAGTGGTGGTGGTAGTAAAAAGAGGGAGTGAGTGAGAGACTTAGTAAAAATAAATTAGCAAGTCATGACTCACTCAATTCAAACTCCACACTGCATTGTATGTATAGCCACTTGGTCTGACTGGGGGCAGTCAGTAGCAAAGTCCCTGCAGATGTAGAAACCAGTATGTCTCTATAGTTACATTTCTTGATTTTCCATATTTTTGTCATCTGTTCTTAATCCTTTTATAGTCTCTTATATCTCCCCATTACCCTATATATAGATTGACCTGGACTTGGGCTTATATTAGACTATATGATCAATCTTGAACTTCAATCTCATAGACTGAACCATCAACACTTCTTACTATTTATTTTTGAACTTACATGTAGACTTATAGTCTTACATTAAATTGTTACTGACTTTCCAATTTCATATACAAAGTCTTAGGTATATCTGGGACTATAAATCCAATGTAGTGAGATTAGGAAAGTCAGCTCCTGTTTGCTCACCATTGTCTAACCATATACCAACTGCCCACTACTGCTATTACCACCACCATCACTATTCTGCTTGTATTCTACCACTCTGCATATATCTTAGTACCTATCAACCTTGTTAATAATTGACCAGACCTCTGATCTTATGCACCAGATCTCTATCCAGCATTCCTCTGGCTGATTCTTAGCTTGAGGACTTCTCTTGTCCCACTTCCTTTATCTTCAAGTGCCTATTGGGGCAAATATATTACTCTCCCCATATATATATATCCCTAGAATCTATAGAAAGACCTTTTAGATGCCTTTAGTAGGACTTGAAGTTCTTCACTACCCTATTTTTACCCAGGAACAGCTCACTATGCCCCTCTAAGCTATATATCTTGCAGCTCCAGTCCTCTGGGCTAGCATTCTATATGATGTTAAGAAACTCCATAACAATATTCTATTCACTCTTCCCTCTGACCCTTTGGCTTCTGTGCACATGTCCAAATTGAAGCCCCCCAATACTAGATAATTAGTTGACACTAAAGATTTCCTCCATCTAGATGATTGCATCTACATCCCCAATGCCAATGACCTCCACCTTATATCCTCTGATATAAACATGATCATCTGTTCTCCAGACATTTTGAATAGAACCAGACTTTGGAACTCATTCACTGCAAATATATCTGGCCAGGAATATACACCTTCATCAAAGAGTATGTCTCTTCCTGTACTATCTGCACCCACATAAAAGTTCCTAGACACAAGCTATATGGTCTATTCAAACAACTCCCTATCCCTAAATGCCTGTGGAACTCTATCTTGATGGACTTCATTAAACAGCTTCCATCCTCCTCTAAATTCACCTTCATCTTAGTCATCATTGACCACCTCTTCAAGCAATACATCTTTATCTCAACAATGGATACTGTGACATCTCTGGAGTTAGCTAAGTTATTCTTGATGCATGTCTTTGCTAAACACAATGTTCTTTCTCACATCACCTCCAATTGAGGTTTCAAGTTTGTCTCACACTTCTCCCATTCTTTAGGAAAAGCCCTAGATATCTGATTACACTTTACCTTTAGTTATTATTTAAAAGGTGATGGTCAAATAGAGCATATAAACCAGACTTTAGAGCAATATCTTTATATCTACTACAACTACCAGTAGGACAACTGGTCTGAACTCCTACCCCTTGTGAAGTTCACATACAACAATGCTCCTAATACTACTACCAGTATGTCACTCTTTTTTGCTAATAAGGGCTATCATTCAAACATCTCTATATATCTGGAGTGAGATCTTACCTCAGCTCATGCTCATAAGTACTTCATTGATCTTGATTCTCTATATCAGTTCCTCCATGAGGAGATAGCTCATGTCCAGAAGTGATACCAAGGCTCTGTGGATGTCAAACACTCTCTGGCACTGAACCTCCATGTTGGAGATCAGATGTTCATCAAGGCTAAGTACTTTAACTTTACTAGACCTTTTAAGAAGCTATTAGAGAAGAACTTAGGATCTTTTGAGGTTATCATGCAGCCTGGTACCCACTTCTTCACACTTTGCCTTTCTAATAATATGAGAGCCATTTACCCTATTTTTCATGTCTCCCAATTAGAGTCTAGCATTTCAAACACTATTTCTAATTAGATCCAACCTCCACCACCTCTAGTAGAGGTTGATGGAGAATCAGAGTTTGAGATTGCCAAAATTTTAGATTTAAAAATAGATTGCTGAAGAAGAGCCTACAAGCTATTATACTTGGTTAGATGGTTGGGCTATGAAGGAACTGATAAAGAAACTTCATGGCTACTCACCACTAAGCTAAGTCACATGTCAGATCTTCTAGCAGATTATCACCTCTGATATCTGAATAAGCCTGGACCTCACACTTAGATGTTAAGACACTTTCATTTCAGAACTAATTATAGACAGAAAGGAACTAACTACTGGCCAAACCCTTCTGTGGTCTACTCTCCACCCTCTCCTTTTTAGTGACCTATCTCTGCCTCTTCCTCCCACAGACCCTCCACTTTCTCTGAAACCCCTTCCTTACCCTCAGTGTTCTTCTCTGACCATTTCTTGTCCTTTAACTCCCAGTTTTGATACTCCCTTGTTCACACCTCCTTTTTTCTCAGTGTCACCAGCTTGGCTAGAAGATGATTAGTGTAGGTGAACCACCTAGTCATCTCCTCTAGAGACTGGGTGATGTGCCACCCAATCTTTGTCCACTCCTCTGATGGCCCTTCATGCCTAGACTCCTCTTTTCAACTGCTATTTCTTGCACAGTACTTCCTCCTTGCTATTGTCATCTGCTGACTTTCTCCTCCACTTTACTGGCTTCTTAGCTCCCAGGTGTACATACTATGCTTTCCTGTCATAACACCCCTGACATGTAGTGGTGGCCTTGGCACCCTTCCAGAGCATATACTTGAGGC
Source organism: Tylopilus cervinicoccineus (assembly GCA_038094635.1). Classification (NCBI taxonomy): domain Eukaryota; kingdom Fungi; phylum Basidiomycota; class Agaricomycetes; order Boletales; family Boletaceae; genus Tylopilus; species Tylopilus cervinicoccineus. The sequence goes on from JBBPUK010000595.1 coordinate 3,692, forward strand.
CCTTCTCTACATACCATTTGCAGTTGGGAAATGTGTGTGCCTTCCCCTTGCCCTTGCCCTTTGCACTGCTCCCACTGGCTTGCTGTTGCTGCTGTTGAATCTCTATAGTCTATTTCTTCATTAGCTCTGTTTGGTCTCCAAGATGACACTCACCCTTTTCTTGACTGCCTTCTCAGCCACCTTGCACTTCTTCTTAGCTGCCTGCTTCCACACCTTCTCCACCTTCTTTATCTGTTGATGGCATCTATGCTCTCCAACCTTTACCTCATATAACTCATCATTGTCATTCTTGTCCTTATAGAGCTGGTCTTCACTTTCATTATGAATATCAGCATATTTGCTAGTTGATATGGTAAGAGTTGAAGGTAAAGGGAAGGAGGGCCAGAACATCTATTTTTATACTTAGAGAAATGTGTCAACAGATTTTGGACTCCAAATTTAAACTCTATATAGTTTACACTAGCAGCCTTCAAGAGTTTAGACCTAAGAGGGGGATGCTATTATATCCCATCCAGCTCACCTCCAGTACTTCTTCCATCACCATCTCTGGTTATCTTTAGACCTATCTTCATTTCTCCTTATCTTTAGTACATCTTGGCTTCATTCTGATTTCTACTTGATTCCTCCATTACTTGCTCCATTTTCTCCTATCCTATGTCCATATATCTTCTGATCATTCTACTGTTATATGCATTGATTTAATATTGTCTTGACTTATATTTGGTATGTAATATTTGACTTACTTGATTTGACTTGACTTTAACACTTGATATTAGCACAGCTTGTCTCTGATATGTAGCACCTGTTGCCAGAGCTTGCTTGTCTGATCTAACTTACTCATCCATTTCATCCTCTATATATAAACCCTGTATCTTCATTGTTAGTACTTTAGTTTGAATATTGAATAAGTTACTTCATTTTGAGTCTGACACTCAACCTTGTCTTTATCTCTACCCTCTACTCTTTACTTGTAAATGAGGCTAGAAACTTGGCAAGGACATGACATAGAAGTCCTGCATTAAAGCCTCACCCCTCTGCTGTACCTCTGAATATCCACTGCATCTCTGGTCCCTCTATACACTCTCACATTACTTCTGACCCTAGTCCTCATTTGAAAACATTAGACTTGATTCAGAGAATCCAGACTTGATAGTACTTTATCACCTATGCAACATCTACAATACAATTCTATATTAGAAAGGGTCCTCACTCAAGCAGATCTTGGGTTTGTAGATTGCACAGAGTATATAGAGAGTAGAATGGATAGAATGAACTTGTAAAGATGCTCTTATTCTCTTGCCTTTAACAGATAGAGGGAAAAAACATCAAGAGAACAGGCTGGGTAGCTAGCCATTTATCCTGGGGGTTTATATAGTCCAAGGCTATGTAACCACTAGCATATAGATTATATACTCTAATATAGAGAATTACTAGCTACAGCTGCATAGCAGCAGAGATTAACAAGGCTGTTTCATAGCTCTATTACAGTCACCCACGGACACATGGCCTAGGGCCACTGACAGTCTATTCTATTTTTCTTATGAGTGCTTGGACACTCTCATTTCTTCTCTTTTTGTAGCCCATGTGACCAGTCATGTGATGTCACCAAGAGCACTAGGTATTAAAGAGTACAAAGACCATCTAGCCAGTGCCTCAGGTATTGAAGTACCCATAGGGGGTCACCTAATGCCCTTGGTAGAAGATTCTGGAATCTTCAAAGCGCTGCCTAAGCACAGAAACTAGCTTCCCTTCAGGCCTTTAAATAAGTTCCACTTCTTACACGCATAGCCCAGTGCATCTTTTTCATCTCTGCTATTTAATCTCCACCACTTCTATTTTATTTGATGAAAGCTGACACCATATAGGAGGTGATAGTTAATCTCCGCTATGGCAGCACAGAATTGCTGATCACTGTTGCCATGAGGCATAGATAAGGGCATAGGGTTTGACCATATATGGACTATTACCATACTTAGCTACCTGGTCTGTGCACATGTGGCTATACAGTTGAGTAGTATATAAAGGCCAGGGAGCAGCACTGGTAGCCCCAGCTTGTTCTCTTGGTGTTTCCCCCTCTACCTGCTAGCCAAGCAAGGGATAACGAGCACCTCTACAAGCCCATCTCATCTACATCCACTCCATCACACCTAGTGCAACCTACAAACCCAAGATATCTTCAAGTGAGGACCCTTCTGGTTTAGGGGTTGTATCAGCCCTAGAGTGGAGATTAACTGCCATCTTCTATGTAATACCTTCTATCAAAGAAGAGAAGCTTTCAGAAAGATCTAGGAAAGCAGATATGAAAAGATGTATTGGGCTATATATAAGAGAAGCAGACCATATCCAAAAGCCCAAATAGGAAACTAGTTCCCATACTTCAAGAAGCACATAGAAGGTTTCAGGAACTTACTATCAAGGGTGACAGATGATCCTATATAGGGTACTTCATTATCTATGCTCTGTCTAGATGGTTTTTGAACTCTTTAATACCTAGCTCTCTTGATGTCATCATATAACTAATCACATGAGCTATAGAAGGAAAATAATGGATGTCCATGTCATTAAAGAAAGAAATAAAATAGATGTATTCTTAGTGGCAACTAGTGTCATATACAATAACTATAATAGTCTAGGTGGTCTTTGAACTCTTTAATATCTAGCTCTCTTGATATTGTCATATAACTAATCACATGGGCTGCAAAGGAAAAAGAAAAGTAAGAGCATTCATCTTATCTGAGAAGAAATAAAATATGTGCTATGTGCTGTACATGGTGACTATAACATTGACCTCTTACATTATATGACTTCTTTCTTTTTTCTCTTTGACTCTTCATATCATATGACTTGGCCCATTTATTAGTCATTCTTGTTCTTTAATGTTCTATTATATTTCAAATGCTTAGTCATATATAGCTCCTAGCACTACTTAAGCCACAGTAGTTCTTCTATATTCTCTAGTCTCAATCTTAGCTACTCTTGACATGGTATCTCATCATTGGATCTAAGATCCTTAGTTCTTAAGGCTCACCTTGTCTGTTACTACTCTGTTACTACTAGATCTCATCACTCTGAACCTCTCAGTCTCATTCCACTCCAGGACTATGGTGGCTTCAGCTCCTGCCTATAGGAAGTCACTTATACTCCAGACCTCATTCAGACCTCATCCTCACCTAAGTCCTTTAGACTCTAGGATATTTGATACATGTCTGAAGTCCTTCAGACTCTAAACTCCTAGCCACTCAACACTTGTCTTAAGTTCTTGGAACTACATATTGTCACTCTGGGCCATCTTTAGATCTCATCCATAGTTACTCTAGATCTTACTTAGATCTTATCTTTATATTTAGGTTTTTAGAAATGTGGTGGCTTCAGCTTACCTATTGACTTGTCCTCATTTAGTCTTACTCAGACTCATCCCTAGTCACTTTCCTTGCTTACATAATACTAGAATGTGGTGGCCTTAGATCCTCTACCAGTGGCAAGATATTTAGATCCAATGTCTCATATAATAAAAGATTGAGACTCTACTGTTCTCTCTTCTCACATAGAGTAGAACATATTTCTTAGCCCAAGATTTTCTACAGAGCACCCACAGCACCTTTGAACTCTAATTTAGAGTTAGATCAAAAAACTCAAACATCTAAATAGCAATCTTGTTCATATTCTCACACCTCTGACCCTTTCACTGCTACACCACAGAGATAGATTCATTGTTTCCTAGCAGCTTCTAGTCACTTCAGTGGAACTCTTTTAGTCCAACCTTAACCCTAGTCCCCTACTGCATGTCAACCATTCAGCCAGTCCACTTCTGTTCAATCCATAGTAGCACTAGAAGTAGTAGTCCTGGTATCCATTGTACCACTGCTCACACCATCTGTAGTGCTAGTCACCCTCTAGTAAATCCACCAGTAGCACCCCCCATTGCAATTATAGTAGCTGAACTCAAAGCAGCCCTCCTATCTAACTTCAGTGGCAATGCTGAAGACATCTCCAGAAGGATCAAATTCATAAATGCTTGCTTTGCTATCAACCCCATACTCTATATCACAGATGAGGCCAAGATTGTGGTCTCCCTTAGCAAACTTTAAGGTGGCCAAGTTGGTCACTTTTCCAAAAGCTAATATAACAAAATGGCAGACATCTCTATTGTAGTCCCTAAGAAAACCTTCACTAAATCATAGAGAATTTTACCAATACATTCTACCCCTTTAATATGAAGATAAAAGCATTGAAGAAACTTGCCACTTTATTCCAGAAGTCCAAAAAACTCCTAGAAGGTAAACTTGATGATGAATTCCAGACATTTGTTTAGAAGTTCAAGATTCTTTGTCATTAAGCCAAAGTCACTGATAAAAACACCCTTATCTGTCTATTCTCCTTATGTATCAATTAGAACCTTGCCCACTTAGTCTTATTCATAACCACCCCACCCACTATCATTACTAAATGGATCAAGCAAGTCAAAGTCTTTCATAGTCACCAGATCAGATTCAAAGTCAATCAGAACCTTCATTATCACATGCCATCCCAAGCATATAGCTCTTGCCCTTATCCTGTGAATAATTCCAATGCCATGAATATTAATGCTCTTTGCATTATCAAACTTAGCCCCACAGAAAGAGCTTGCTGTATATGCAACAACCTCTGTTTTCATTGCAGGAAATCCAGACATAGTATATTCATGTATCACTCCACTTTCACAGCTACCCCCACCTCTGCCACTAAAGCCTATTAGGACCACTGAAGTCAAGTATGTCACCATGGCCACTATCCCAGCCCATGCCTCTAGCCCTTCACTCTCTAAGCTAGCCAACTACCTCTCAAACCTTCAAGGATCAGGACACTTTGATAAAGAAGTACTCTAGACTTTTAAGATTTGTTTCAATGAAGCTCCCACTATTGGGAGAAACTCCTAGTGGATTTTTGAATAGAGAAGTTGTACCAATATTCTCTTCTCTCCATGTTGCCAATATACTTACAGCTATACTGAATATGAATGAAATTTTGATTCCTATTCATATTTGCTCTAGTAACCAAACTGTTAAAATCATGGCCCTTATTAATAGTGGGGCTAGTGGTAACTTCATCAATTCATCTCTTCTAAAGTCACTACATTTATCCTGAAAACCTCTTTACCAACCTGTTAAAGCTATCAACATGAATGGTGTCTTAAACCAATTAGATATCATCAAGCATATGGCATGCACCACCCTTTTATTTGAAATTCATTAGGAGACTCTGAACCTCCTTGATGTTAACCTCAGTTATCCCAGAATTCTCTTAGGACTCCTCTAGCTCAAGAAGTGAAGTCCACAAATTAATTGAACCATCCATATACTCAAAATACCTGAGAAACCAATCTGAGATAATATGTCTCTTCATAAGTACCTCTCTGATAAGGAACTAATGGCTTGCAAGATCAATAAGGTCACAATCTTCATGGAACTTGCTCAGCAAACTCAAGCCCAAGATGTTCAGATCTCTAACTGGTGTTAGGACAATTCTGACATATTCTCTGAAATCATATACAATAAACTTCTAGTCCACTGTCTATACAATCATGCCATCAATTTGAAATCTGACTTCATTTCCAAGATTACCAAGGTCTACCCACTCAACCCCAAGGAGCAGGAAGCTTGCAAGATATTCATTAATAAACATCTTGCCACTGGTTACATTCATTCCTTGATCTCACCACAAGCTTCACCCTTCTTCTTCATATCTAAGAAGGATGGCTCTTTTTGCCCATACCAGAACTACAGAAATCTCAACTCATATATAGTTTGCAACACTTATCCATTGCCTCTTATCAATGATCTTCTCAATGATATGAAGGAGTTGAATTTGTTTATCAAGTTTAGCATCTAATGAAGTTATAACAACATTCAGATCAAGGAAGGTAATGAACAGAAGGCTATGTTCAATACTCCAGGTGGTCTTTTTGAACTTCTAGTAATGTTCTTCAGTTTTGCAATGCACTATCTATATTTCAGGCTTTTATAAACTATATCTTTATAGATATGCTAGCAGAACACTGGCTTAAAATCTATATGGATGATATAGGCATCCATATCAAGAATGACCTCCAACTCCACTCTGATTGAACTCACTGGGTCTTATAATGTCTTTGTGAGCACAATCTATTGCTTAAACCTTTCAAATATGTCTTTAATATTCTAAAGCTTGAGTTTTTGGGAATGATTATTAATTCTGGGTCTGTAGAAATGGACCCTATCAAACTTAAAGCTATCATGGATTGAAAACTACCCACAGTCAAAGCTATTAGATCTTTTATAGGTTTTATGAACTTCTATTAGAAGTTTATCCTCAACTTTTTAGATATTATCACCCCTCTGAATCTCTTCACTCAAAAGGGTGAGCCTTGGGTCTGGACTTCCCTCTAGAATTGCATCTTTGAACATCTCAAGAAAGTGTTCATATTTATCTCAGTTCTTACTCTCTCTAACATATCTCATCCATTTTTTCTCATGACTAATGCTTTACTTATTATTACAGGAGCAGTTCTTATACAGCAAGATATCAATAGTGATCTATATCCATGCATATACTTCTTGTATACATTTGAGGGTACCTAATATAACTATGATGTCTATGACAGGGAACTTTTTACTATCAATCTTGCTCTCTATCATATCCACTCTAACCTCCACTACTTCTCTGATCCTATCTTTAACCCTCTCTGATATTTCCCATTATCATCTTGAAATCCTTCCCTTGGACTTGTATCCTCTGCCCTCAGATATATTGGACTCCATACCACTTGTCTAGAAGCACTGCCTTCAATCTTATCTATCTGTCTCTCTTTTGTTCTATTCTGTTATGTTCTAGTCTTCATTTCTTATTCTACAACCCATTATTCTTTGTATATAGTCTTGTACCACTTGATAATTCTCTCCATGCTCTCTATTCCATTTTATATGCTTCTCTATAGCCTCCTTACTTATTTTCAAATATTTTAATTATAAACTCTGATCAGACTTTCATATATAAATCCCATGCTCTCCTGTATATTCCCTTAGTACAAATATCATCCAAGTCTCCTCCTTCTGTCCTTCTGTAATCCCCAATCTCTACCTTTGTAAATATGAGTTGAGTACTGACAAGGGCACAACACACAAGTCTTATGCCAATGACTCATTCACAAGTCCCCTGTTTCTATATTTCCATTGGACCTTTGGTCCTCCTCTATCACTCACCTCCTTTTCTTCATTAGTAAGCTTTGGACCTCCACCCAGACTTGAGCTCAGAGGAACTAGACTTGACACTTTCTAAGAATAAAAGCACTACCTTTAAGATACTTTGCACTCCATCACCATTATTACTAATCATAAGAACCTCTCATATATCCCAGACCTCTGCAAACTCTCTTGATGTCAGACCTGATGGGTCTTCTTTTTATAGGATTTTGACATCATTTGAAATGTCACTCTGGGCTTCAAGATGGCCCTAGCAGATGCTCTCTTCTATGTGCATAACATCAATACATTCTTGGATAACACCAATGCCTCCACCATCCCTGATCCAGTAGTTATCTCTGCCCTCAACCTTGTACTCACAGAATCCATAGATAAATTCTCAGTATCAGATCCACTGGTCCTATATACTCTTAACTTCATTACTAATGAATCCCCTTTGTTTCCTCATTTCAGAGTATAGAACTGGACCTATAACAATGATCATCTGTTCTTAAAATCTCACCTTTATGTTCCCCTAGATGCCTTCCACATCATAGTACAGTGCCTCAAAAAACTATCTGCATGTTTGCATATTGTCCACTAAACACAATAATCCTCAACAACCACTAAACCTTACCAAATGTAATAAGTGTATCAAATGTAGTATAGACTCATAGCTTTCTACACACTCAAGAATTAAAAGACTTGAATAATATTTGATAAAATGGCAGTCAGTACAAAATGACAACTCATGCAGATAATTTTTTGACTTTATATAATAATTGTATATATTGGACCCTAGAATGCTATAATATCATTACATACATTTGAAAAGGGTCCTATTATGTTACATTTATGTAATGGCTGGTCATTCAACATATATAAACCCTATCATCTCATTATTATTCTACCATTCTTACCATGAAATCCATCTCT
>JBBPUK010000596.1:0-11805 GCA_038094635.1 Tylopilus cervinicoccineus
CCCTAGTGGGTCACCTGATGCCCTTGGTAGAAGGTTCTAGAACCCTTCAAAGTGCTGCTAAAGTGCAGGAACTAGTTTCCCTTTGGGCCTTCAGATAAGTTCCACTTTCTATGCACATAGCCCAGCACACCTTTTTCATTTCTGCTCCTTCTATTTAATCTCTGTTGCTTCTATTCCATTTGATGGAAGCTGATGCCACACAGGAGGTGGCAGTTAATCTCCACTGTGGCAGCACAGGATTGCTGATTGCCATTACCATAAGGCATAGATAAGGGCATAGGATTTGACCATATATGGACAATTACTATACTTAGCTACCTAGTCTGTGCATATGTGGCTATATAGTTAAGTAGTATATAAAGGCCAGGGGGCAGTGCTGGTAGACCCAGCTTGTTCTCCTGGTGTCTTCCCCCTCTACCTGCTAGCCAAGCAAGGGAATAAGAAGCACCTTTACAAGTCCATACTCTCTATACTACACACTTAGTGCAACCTACAAACAACAAGTCTTACTCAAGTATGCCCTTCTGGTTTAGGTGTTCATATCATTAGAACAAGCTCTTACATTCATACTTCACCCTCCTAGTCTCATTGCCTAGAAGAAGTAAGTTTCAAGTGGATGCTTGCACAAGCCATTCTCATATAGGCATCAAGTGCTGTCCATATCCTCCTTACTCCCCTTAGCTCTTAGAATTGTATATTGGCACCTAGTAGACACTCAGGAAGTAGTCAAGAACCCAAATAACTAAGGGGACATTGACGAGCCAATAGTATGGCTGAGAGAGTTAGAGGATCTTCTGGATAGAGAGTGTCAGAGGAGTTCGGAGAGGCATTTCAAAGAAAGGTTCTGGGAGTACTTAGGGCAGCCTGAGATTGGGGACACTGCCACTTGAAACTTCAACCCTCCCAGAGAACTTACATTCAGTATTCTATTAGTAGATCCTGGATGTTACTTTCACCAAAAAGAGATAGAGCAGCAATTTGCTGCCTTAACCACCTCACCCTCACCACCCCTGTAGCATTTCCTCCCACTGCAGCAAGCCCTAGACCCTTACCTCAATGACGAGTGGTTGGAGCACAAGTGGAACTTGTTTTACTACCAACAAGAATTAGATAGAGTCTTTGGGGTCTCCCCTTTATCCTCCACCCCCTCAACCCCTGGCCCTGAAGAATGCCTGTTCATGCCAGATATCAGATATCCCATGCCCTTATCCAAGCCAGAACTGGTGCAGGAGCCCCCTTGTAAAAGGAAAAGAAGGGAATACAAAAGGGAAACTCATAGGGATACTCCCTTAGGATCTAGGATCTGGTTAAGGCCCAGGAAAAGAATTTGTTACAAAGTATAAACAAATAAAGTCTTTTTGCTGCCATGTCACTTCTCCAAGATCTAACCAACATTATCTCCCAACTTGTATCTGGAACTGATGATTGGGTAAGATTGGTGGTTGAATTAGGAAACCATCTCACCAATATTGAGGCAGAAAAGAACAACATCATTCAATGCCTGGCCCAGGCAGAAACCAGGGTAACACAAGAAGAAAACAGACTCGCCCTTGCAGCCTCAAGGATTAGAGATCTAGAAGCTACAGTTGGAACTCTTACTGGTCAAGTAAGGAACCTTGCCATCAGACCAATAGTGACTGGTGGTGCAGCAGCAGGGCCAAGCATGCCCAAATTGTCAAAAGTCATTGCAGACCCTGGAAACTTCAAAGGACAAAGGGGTTGCACCTTCAATGAGTGGTGGTCCAAAGTCATCATGTGGAAAGCCAAAAATGCTGCCACTCTCTCCAATGAAACAGTGGTGAAGGCAGTTATCTCTAGGATGACAAAAGGAGACACCATGCAGCTTGCCACCACCATTACCCAAGCAGCTGCCATGGCAGAAACATGGCTGGCCTAGATTGCCTTTGAAAAAATGATGCTGGCCAACTTTAGGCCAGTAAATGATAAAGAATGGCACAAGCAGCAGTTGCTGTCTCTTGTGCAGGAGAAGTCAGATATAACAACCTTCCTCACAAAGTTTAACTCCCATCAGATGGTAGCTCAACTGCCATTTGATCAATGCATCGATCTGTTGTATAAATATGTGGATCAAGGAATCATTAAGTGATATGTCCAGACTAAGGGCTACCCAGATGATCTCTTGGCATTCACAGAAGAACTCGACATATAAGGAGAGTGAGAAGACCTGATGAAACTTCTCACTAGGGGCACCCAAAGGAATTCCACCAGAACAGGAAGGTGTGACCCCAATGCAATGGATATTGATGTGGCAGACCAGCGCCTATCAACACAAGGACTAAAGAAGGGAATCTGCTTCAAGTGTGGGCAGGTTGGCCATTGGTCAAGGGAATGCTAAAACCTGGCAGTGAAATGCAAGAATGCAGGTTTCTCAATGGTGGGTACAGAAATGTCTGCTTACAAAAGGGGAAGACTGCCTCAAAACAAATGTGCCAAGTCATCTCATGGGAAGAAGTCCCATCAGATGAAGAAGGAATGGGCATGGCATCCTTGGCTTTGATCCAAGGGGCTGGTAAGCCCACTACACCTAGACTAAACCAGGAAAATAAAGGAAAAGAATATGAACTACCAAAACATGTTCGTGAAATGAATTTCAAAGAAGCAAGGGCTTGGTTTTTGGACTATGAGAACCTTGCCAAAAAGGGAAAAGGCAGTGCCTGAGGGACCCTGGGAGTCCTAAAGGCACAATAAGCCTAAATAGATACTCCAATCTTTTGGTTGAAGAAGTCAAAGAAACAGAGACAATAAAATTCTCTATGTCATCAGAGGAGTCCCCTTGTGGTTCTTAGATGCCTCAAAGAGAATGACTTGTTTGTCAAGCCAGAAAAGTGCTTCTTCCATGTTAAAGAAGTTGACTTCTTGGGAATGATCATTTCACTGGAAGAGATCAAGATGAATCTGGCAAAAGTATCTGCCATTATGAAATGGCCAGTTTCAAGCAAGGTTAAGGACATCAGAAGTTTCCTAGGGTTGGCAAACTTCTATCACAGGTTCATTTCTAATTATAGTAAAGTGGCTAGACCACTCCATGACCTAACAAAAAAAGACAAGGCCTTCCTATGGGATGACACCTGCCAGCAGGCATTCAACACACTAAAATTAGCATTTACCATAGCACCAATCTTTGCATACCCAGACATTGATTGTCAATTCCATATAGAAAGCAATTCCTTGGATTATGCCACTGGGGCTGTTTTATCCATAGAAAAGGAAGGGAAATGGCATCCTGTTGCCTATTCCAGTCACTCCATGACCCTAGAAGAATAAAACTATCCCATTGCAGACAAGGAGATGCTAGGTGTTATCCAAGCACTAGAGCAATGGCAACATTACCTAGAAGGTGCCAAAAAGCCATTCAAGGTCTGGAATAACCACAATAATTTAAGATTCTTTATAATGTGCCAAGACTTTAATTGCCAGAAAGCCTGGTGGGTGCAATATCTAACCTAATTTAATATGATCTGGTATTATAAGCCTGGAGCTTCTATGGCTAAAGCCAATGCTTTAAGCCAAAGGCCAGATCATGCCGAAGGAATAGAGGATAACAACAAAGGAATTGTTGTTATCTCCCCAGACAAGATTAGAGCAACCCCATATATGGGAAAGCTCTCTATTATGGATGAAGGGGTTCAGATTCATCATAAAATATTTTTAGAAATGTGCAAGTTACATGAATGGGATATAAGGAAACTGGAAAAGAAGTGAGGTATCCAAAAGGAGCAAGACAGCTGCCTCAGTGACTGCCATGACTGGTTATATATTCTGAAATCATTACCACTTAGGATGAAAGTCATTCAAAAGCATCATGACTCTCCCTTGATGGGACATCCAGGGCAAGAAAAGATCCTGGAAGCCATTCAATGTAATTATTGGTGGCCAGGTTTAGCCACCACCATCAAAGACTACATTGCTAGATGTGACACTTGCCAACAGTTTAAGGGAACAGGTGCCATATCTGCCAGCAGGCTCATTCCTTTACCAGTTCCATCTGGTCCATGGAAGGATATCACTGCAGATTTCATTACCGACCTCCCTCTCTCTCATGAATTTGATGCCATCTTGATGGTGGTTGACTGGTTCAGCAAGGAAATTGAGCTAATCCCATGTACCAAGGCATGGAGTGCTTTAGACACTGTGAAGTTATTTATGTCCAATATATGGAAGCATCATGGTCTTTCAAAGTCGATCATGTCAGATTGTAGTCCCCAATTCGCATCACAGGTAATGCAAGTAATTAATAAGCAACTTGGCATTGAGATGCATCTCTCGACTGCCTTCCACCCACAAACAGATGGGCAATCGGAAGTCATTAATTGGAAGATCAGGAAGTTTTTGAGAATGTATTGCTTTGATCATCAAAAAGAATGGTTGGACTGGCTTCTGATTGCACAATACTGCATCAATTCCAGGGTATTGTCCACAACAAGACAGACTCCTTTCTCACTCACCCATACTTATCCAATGCGATGGGGCACTGAAGCTGTCACTGGAAGTAGTATAACCCCCATAGTGGATGAGTTCTCCACAACCCTAGAAGAAGTGCACCACAACCTCCTGCAAGCTCAGGAGAAAATGAAGATATAGGCAGATAAGCATCATTCTGATGCCCCTATTTATGAAGTTGGCCAGCTAGTCTGGCTCTCAATGAAGAACTTGAGGCTCACAAGAGCTTTGAAGAAGTTGACTAAGCATTGGCTAGATCCATACAAGATCACAGGTCTAGTAGATCCAAATGTGGTTACTGTTGTGAGTCAGACAGTTCTCTTTGTGCACCCACATTCTTTTTCCTCATTTCCTATCTATACCTTCCATGATTCTCTCTACCTCTTGTATTTGTTGCAGCATGCGATGAGGAGAACCTCCATTGTTCAATCACACACTGATGACTTCATATTGTACTCTAGCATCAGTGGCTTTCCTCTTCCAGATATATTCTCAATCCACTGGTGACATCTTTCCTTTTCTCTACGTTTACCTTTCTTGATACTTGGTCCGTGCCTCACCAGTTTATCCTATAAATAAGGATCCTCATGTGTACTAGTACTTTAGCTTGTTCTACGCAATCTATGTGCTAGAACTCCTCCTCAGAACAGCCGATTGGTCTCTTTGCCATCTGAGTTTCCGTTACTATTGTTACTCTGACAACTCTCATTAGAAGTTCTTCCCTCTTAGCAAAAGGAACTATTCTTGCAATCATCATTCACCGATTGTTGACCAGTTCACAGAAAGGGGCCGTGTGTCATATATGCCGCCGCTAGTCTATCCATGCAAGGTTGTGCCAAAGCTAGCCATTACACTACTAGGAAGAGTAGCCATCAGGAAGCCATGCTGACTACATCACTATCCTCGGGTTAGGATCTGCTCAGAGGAGCCATCCATCATCAGAGACATTCACCAGTCTGTCTAGTTGTTTTAGTGCATTTGTGTTAGGTGCCATCGCACCGTAACAAAAGAACAAGCTCATTAAGTCATCTCCTGCTTTCTAGCAAAAGGGATCCAAACTGTTATTCATCCTGCCCAGAATCTTCAGATTCCCACCTGAACCTTCTGACTCAGAATCAGATACCCCCTGGTACCGAGGACTATTTCCCAAAATCCACAGCCACAATGACCCCCTCTTACTCACACACCTCCCGTTTTTACTCCCACTCCCACCCTTGCTACCCTGTTCAATTCTACGTCTGTATCTTCTATACCAGCACATCCTAGAATCACTCCACCACCCTGAGGACTGACACCACCTGGATGCCCCTCCATCTTACCAAGAACACCGAACAAAATGGAGATGCCTACTGAATTAAAAGGGGGATTATCTGATGATTTTTCCAGAGAAGCGGACAATGCCAATCGCTGGCTTCTAGCTATTAAAGCTTATTTGGAGATCAACATGCCAGTCTATATGATGGAGGCGGTGAAGATCATGCTGTTACTCAATAAGATAAGTAAAGGACGTGAAGCCCACTTCACAGAAGCATGGTACTGAACCATGAATGAAATGCCAACCATTCCAAGGACCTTTAAGGAAGTCTTGGATGACTTCATCAGAACCTTCCTACCATTAGATTTGAAACAGAAAGCACACTACACAATAGCCAAACTCTGGCAGAACACTCATGACGATCAAGGGTTTTCCAAGTATATTGTAGATTTCCAGTTAGAAGCAGCTAAGATGGCATTAGGAGACAATTCCCTAGTGCTTATCGATGAGTTTGTGCGAGGTCTCAATAAAGACCTCACACAAATGATACTCTCCATGGAAAAAGTACCGGACTCACTCAGCAGATGGGTCCAGACAGCCAGCAAATTTCATGCTCAAAAGGAAAGACTTCGCTCTATCTGAAGTCTCCACCGAGGAGGGGCCAACACATCATCCTTTATCCAAAAAGATCTGAATGCTATGGATATAGACATAGTAAACCTTACTCCTATACAATGGGCTGACCACATCAGAAAGGGGCTATGCTTCATTTGCCACAAGAAGGGATGCTCCACATGTAATCATCAGTGCCCAAGATTCAATAAGGTTTATACGCCCCAATGGACTCCTCCTACCCCTGCTGTGCCTTCTATTTCAAAGAACCCATTCCACACTACTGTAATCAGAACCACCAATACTGACCAAGAACCCACAATGAAGACCCCATCCCAATCATCACTTACTAAGTACCTAAACACATTAAATGCGAAAGCCATCTCTCAAGAAGAAGTCCTGAGAGTACTTCAAAAATCCTCCAAAACCAGGGATTTAATCTCTGTGGTTTCTCCTTCGATCTGTGGTTCTTCTTTGTTATACACAGTTTGAAATGAAAGGATGCCTCAACGTCTCCCCTTTCATATAACATTGCAACTGTAATAGTAACTAACAGGAAAGCCCAATCCATGCAAATCCCTTTGACCATCCAGTCCAACCCAAACATCAAAACCCATGCCCTTATCGATTGTGGAGCAACAGGAAATTTTATCCATCTCTGCCTAGTCATCAAACACGGACTACCAATGAAGAAACTAAAGACAAAGATGATAGCCAGAAATGTAGACGGAACCCTGAATAACTCTGGACTAGTACAACTAACCACCAAACTACTTATCAAGATAGGAGACTGGAAAATGATAGAAGAGTTCCTAGTTTTAGGATGTGGAAAAGAAGAAGTAATCCTGGGACTCCCATGGTTGAAGAAAGTGAACCCGATTATAGATTGGAAGTCTGGGATTGTAAAGTTCTCTCCACTGAGATTAACGGAGGAGGATCTCCTCCCACAACAATACCTTCTCTGATATCTAGGTGTCGACCAGACTCACTGCTTAGGACAAAGATATTATAAACAGTACCATCCAACTATAACACTCAACAAAACCACTATCGCTTCTAAAATCGCCCAAGCCCACCCTACCAGAAAAACTGTAACACTACCACCTGAATTCCAAGAATTCGCCTCGATATTTGAAGAACCCCCGAAGGAAGAGTTACCCCCATCCCAACCCTTTGATCATGCCATAGATCTAAAAAGGATTCATCCCCAAAGTTGCCAAAGCCTACCCTTTAAATCCTAGAGAGATCGAAGCGTGTTGAGAGTTCGTCAATGAAAATCTGGCCTTGGGGAAGATACTACCATCGAAATCACCTCAAGCTGCCCCCTTCTTCTTTGTCCTGGAGAAAGATGGCTCATTATGCCCCTGCCAAGATTACCGATATCTGAATGAGTCTACCATTAGAAATGCATATCCACTTCCACTGGTCTCCGATCTTTTTGACTGCCTAAAGGGATCTTGCTACTTTACCAAGTTTGACATATGGTGGGGGTATAACAACATCAAAATCAAACCAGAGGACCAGTGGAAGGCTGCCTTTATTACCCTGTTCGGATTGTTCCAACCGATGGTGATGTTCTTCGGGCTGAGAAATTTCCCAGCAACTTTCCAGACATTCATGAATCATATCTTTTGGGGTTATATTGCTGAAGGATGGGTAGTTATCTACATGGATGACATCCTGATCCATTCCCCAGACCTGCCCATACATCATGAATGAACAAAACTCATCCTCCAACAATTAGTGGATCATAAACTATACCTCAAGTTGTCAAAATGTTCATTTGACGCCCAAGAGGTAGAATACTTAGGTATGATCATTTCCCAAGATAAGATCGCAATGGACCAGACAAAGTTAATGGCTATCAAAAATTGAAACACCCCTTCTAACGTCAAAGGAATCCATAGCTTCATCAGATTCTGCAATTTCTATTGCAAATTTATCCCCACCTTCTCTGAAATCGCTCGCCCACTATTGGAACTTACAAAGAAAAACATCCCTTGGAATTGGTCCAAGGACTGCGAAACTGCCTTTCGACAACTTCAACAAGTCTTCACCTCCACCCCAGTCCTTAGCATGCCAGATGTTACCAGACCCTTTTTCCTCATGACAGATGCCTCCCTTGCAGCCACTGGGGATATTCTTATGCAAAAGGACGTCAATGGGGATCTGCATCCCTATGCTTATCTCTCTAAGACCCTAGGAGTAGTGGAACGAAATTACGACATTTATAATAGAGAGCTACTTGCTGTCATTTACACCTTGGAAGAATGGCAACAATACCTGTTGGGTACCCAACACCCCGTTATGGTGATCACAGATCACAAGAACCTTACTTACTTCAAGCAGCCCAGGAAGCTTTCTCGCTGCCATGCTAGGTGGCAGGTCTTCCTTTAAGATTTCAACCTGCTCTTCCAACATGTTCCCACTTCCTCCCTTGCTCCTGTGAATGCCCTTTCCTACACACCCTGCATAGACACCTCTGAAGACAACGTGGACCTACAAGTGTTATCTGGGGATTTATTCCTCAATGCCATTGACCTTGCTCTACTTGAGAAGATCACCTCGTCATCTGCTGATGATCCAGTTGTTCTCTCTGCCCTCCAGGCTCTGGATGGGGAGAATACCCACTTTCACCACTCCACCCCTGCTGATTGGAAATTCACTGATGGAAAATTGTTCTTTAAAGATCACCTCTATGTTCCTCCCTCCAAACAGCAATCTCTTGTCTCCATTATCCACAAATCATTTGCTGGAGGCCATGGTGGCATCCATTGCACCCAAAACCTCATCATGCAAGATTTCTGGTGGCCAGAACTTCTCTCCTTTGTTTGCTGTTTTGTCTCAGGATGCGCTGCCTGTCAAGCGAACAAGGTTAATATGTACCCCACAGTTCCTCTATTGAATCCCATACCCACATCCTCCCTCCGCCCCTTCTCTACCCTGAGTGTCAATCTCATCACCAGATTACCTCCTGTGAGGGGTCTGGACTCTGTTTTGGTCATGGTCGACCATGGTCTTATGAAGGGGGTGATATATACCCCTTGTCGGTCTGACATCTCTGCCGAAGGGGTAGCACAACTCTTTTTTGAACACATATTCCCCAGAGTGGGCCTCCATGATAAACTGATCTCTGATTGAGGACCCCAATTTGCCTCCACATTTGCCAAAGAACTAGAATGGCTACTCCAATATGATATAGCTCTTTCCACTGCCTACCACCCTCAAACTGATGGAGAAACAGAATGGGTGAATCAGGAGTTGAAAACCTATCTACGTCTTTTCTGTGAAGGACTCCCTCAATGGTGGATTGACCTCCTAAAGATGGCAGAATTCCATCACAACTCCACTAAGCATTCATCCACAAATCAAACTCCATTCTTCCTCCTTTTTGAATATGAACCTCGTATCTATCCGCCACTAGAAACCACCTTCCTCCCTGCTCTACAAACCCATCTAGAAAATATTGACTTCGCATGAAGGGAAGCCCTCACTGCACATGAGAAAACCCAATGACTCATGAAGGAATGAATTACCACTGCCTTCAAACCTTGGAAAGTTGGGGATAAGGTGTGGTTAGAAGCAAAAAATCTACAACATCCAAATTTGCCACAAAAACTTGCTCCGAAATGAGAGGGTCCTTTTGAAATCATAGAAGTTCTCTCAACACTTGCATATTATCTCAAACTTCCCTCTATGCGGAAAATCCATGACATTTTCCATGCCTCTCTCTTAACCACCTACCGAGAAACAGCCAAACATGGTCCTAACTACCTACACCCTCCTCCCGATCTGATTGATGGAGAAGAAGAATATGAAATAGATCGGATCTTGTGCCACCATAGACCCCCATCGTGGAGGCAGTACCTGGTAATCTGGAAAGGCTATCTGGAATCAGAACGAACATGGGAACCCAAATCAAATCTTAACAATGCCTCTGACCTCCTCAAACTTTATAAATCTGTCAATCATCTCTAGCAACCCTCTATGCCCAATACACCAAATGATTACATCTTAACAGACCTCATACCACCTCATATAGTCTTCTTACTTCTCATTCACCTACTCCACTTTATTCTTCTAGTAACCGTAGTTCCTCTCCTCTCTTATTATTTCCAAAGCTCCACTACCTGTCACATCTAAAAGTCATGACTCGCTCGAGAACCATCTGAATCACCACTAGATGACACCCTCCCTGAGTTGATCTCAATCAACTCTCCCATTCGTCTGTTAACCTTCATCAATTAACCAATGCAGATATGAACCAACTCTTCTTTGCCTCATGTCAACATACCCCCTCTTCTGCAGAGGATCTCTTATGAATGGAATGAGCTCTCCAGAATTCCCGATTAGCCTTGTCCTTTGAGGCTTTAATCGATAAAGAATCTCCCTTAGCCCTTCTCCACTCCACATTCCTCCAAACCTCCAGACTTGCCCTCATTGTAGCCAGACCCACCACCAATATATCAGAGGGGACTCATCTTCTCACCAAAATGGTGCGCAATATTGAAAGGTGAGCACACAATCCATTACTCCTCGCCATGGATCAGTTGGGATTAGCTGCATTGGTAACCTTAGTAGAAGAAGACACTTGCTATCAAGCCCATGCCTCACCTTCCTGACCACCCTCCCCTCCTTCTGCATCATCCTCTCCCTTGGGGGATGGGAAAATAGTCCTATTAGAGCTCTGGGACCAAATATCCTTGCAGAGGAATGAAGGAGTATACCCTCTAGCGACTTCCGATAGACAATTCTCCTCTGCCTACCAGCAATGTCATTGCCTCAGGCACTCTATCCTTGATTGCACCTTCTACTTCTGCCCTAGATGCATTCTTCCCCATCCTGGACATGCAACTACAGCCTGCCCTCACCTGGAATGATTGCAATCCTCCCTACTGTTTCCGGGATCCCCTCACCCTATACCTATACCAGAACCCAGACCACTAGTAGAAAGAATCTCCAACCATCCATTTCATCGAAATGCCCAGGAGACTGCTGCCTTTGAGGAGGGTACACAATACTCTCCTACTATGACAGCAAGGGAGGTTTTTGCAGATGATTACGATGATCCAACAGATGAGGTTGGGATTGCAAATATTATGAGATCTCCCACCCCAGAGACTAGAGATTATTGAGATCAAAGCTGGGGAGCTTTGCCCTTATGATGGGGGTAATGTTATGAGTCAGGCAGTTCTTTTTGTGCGTCCACATTCTTTTTCCTCATTTCCTATCTATGCCTTCCATGATTCTCCCTACCTCTTGTATTTGTTGCAGCATGTGATGAGGAGGACCTCCATTGTCCAATCATATGCTGACGACTTCATATTGTACTCTAGCATCAGTGGCTTTCTGATACGAACCCCTAAACCAGAAGGGCGTACTTTGAAGGGAAGTCTTGGTTCGTAGGCTGCACGAGGTGTGTGTGTAGGTGAAGATGTAATGGGCTTGTAGAGGTGCACGTTATCCCTTGCTAAGAC
>JBBPUK010000598.1:0-11766 GCA_038094635.1 Tylopilus cervinicoccineus
CAGCATATCCTGAGCCACCTAAGAGAGTATTGGAACTTTGGGAGAGGATTCAAGAAGAATGGTATAAGATTGAGGTGGAGGAGTGTCAAAGATTGATTGAGAGCATGCCTAGGAGGGTTCAGGAGGTTATCAAGGCCAAAGGAGGATACACTTCATACTAATTTGCAATACCTCTAATATCAGCAACAAAACTGTTCCAATGACATGGGTGACTTAAAATGGCCATAACTCCACAGCCTCTGAGCCAAATCACATGATCCAAGGGCGGATTGGTAGCCAAGAGTTTTTACTTTGTTTGGTCATACCAAAGCTTGGCGAAATTCCCATGAGTGTTTGCAGTGCGCTTTGTGCACTGTGTCAAGGTTAGTTATTGGAACGGTTTTGTTGCTCACTGTATATATATCCCTTATCAAATAGAAGGCTCTCTAGATCTTCCTGGACAAACACCTGATGATAGGTTTTATCTATCAATTATCATCTCCATATGCTACCTCTATTCTCTTTGTCTAAAAAAAAGATAGTTCACTCTGCCTATATATTGACTTCTGAGGTCTTAACAAGATCACTAAGAAGGACCATTACCCCATACCTCTAATCTCCTAGATGCTCCTAGCAGAGCCAAGATTTACATCAAGCTTGATCTCTGATATACTTATCATCTAGTCCACATCACTAAAGATGATGAGTAGAAGATCTCCTTTCAGATCTGCTATGGCTTCTTCAAGTGGCTAGTAATGCCCTTTGGACTTACCAATACTCCCATCACTTTTTAGCATTTTGTCAATAGCATCTTTATGGACATGTGTATGTTGTGGTCTACCTTGATAACATACTGATCTACTCTTATGATGAGGAATCATATTGCCATAATATCTAGAAAGTTCTCTGATGACTCCATGCCCATAGACTTTATGTCAAACTGAAGAAATGCAAATTCCATCAGCAAATCATCAAATATCTTGAATATGTTCTCTCCTCTTCTGGCCTCATCATAGCTCTGGATAACATTTAGACTATTTTGGATTAGTCCAAATCTAGAAAAGTTAAGGACATTCAGTCCTTCCTAGGATTTTCCAACTTTTACCACCACTTCATCCAGAGTTACTTGGACATTGTAATTCCACTCATCCATCTCACTCATAAGGGTATCATTTGAGATTTCTTCTCTAATTATTGAAAGTTCTTCAACTACTTTAAGAAAGTGTTTATCTCTGCTCTGGTGCTTGTGCACTGGGTTCTGAATGCTCCAATTACAATTGAGACTGACAGTATTTTCTTTATTATCTTCTCTGATCATAATATTCACTTCATTATTTTCTACTTCCACATCCTTGCAAGAGTGGAGTTGAACTATAATACTTATGAAAAGGAGTTATTAGTGATCTTCAAAGTGTTCACCAACTGGTGTCACTATCTTGAAAATTCTATACACTCTATTGATGTTATCACAGACCACAAAAACCTAGAGTACTTCTCCACCATCAAGCTCCTGTCATGCCACTAGGCCCAATGATTGGAGTTTCTTTGCCAATTTAATTTGATAGTCCAGTACTGGCTTGGTAAGCTTGGAGCTAAGCCCAATGTGCTAACTAGATATTAGAACAACTATCCCAAAGAGAGGGATAAGAACTATACTTATATTAATTCACACAACTATAGGTCTATTCTTATACAAGAACAGTTCATGTCATCCCTCTGGACTATCTATCTCCAATTCCCCTTATTCTAGGCCTCTATTCTTCTTGATATAGAGCAACTCCACTTCAATATCCTTTCAGCTTTTTCAAATGATCTAATCACATCCCCCCTTCTCTTCTCTGAGTTATTAGATGGCCCATACTGGAAAATCTTCTCTAAAGGTTTCCTTCTATAAGATGACCAAATCTATATTCTAAAAGGAGATGATCTCCATCTCTATATTCTCTGATCCTTCCATAATCACCCTATTACTAGACATTTCAGATATAACTGTACTTTTGAGCTCATTTATCATGAGTATACATGATCTGACATTAGGACCTTCATTAAAGACTATGTCAGTTTTTGCATGGCATGTGCCTGAGCTAAAGTTCTATACCATTATTCATTCAGACTTCTCAAATAGCTTTTGATCCTAGAAAATCATGGAACTTCATCTTCATGAACTTCATCAAGCATCTTCACCCTTGTACAACTACTCTACTATTCTTATAGTAGTTAATAGATTATTCAAGTAGATGGTTTTCATTCTAACTCATAATACCATCTCCTCCTCAGAACTCACCAGGTTATTTCTATTGCACATATACTCCAAGCATAGAGTTCTCTCTCATATTACCTCTGACTGGGGCTTCAAGTTTATTTTCAATTTTTTTTGTTTCCTAGGTAAAGCTTTAGATATGTACTTCCACTTCACTTCTGAATATCACTCAAAGGGGAATGATCAAACAGAGCATGCCAATCTGACTCTTAAGCAATACCTTTGAATTTACTATAATTATCAGTAGAACAACTGGGTAGAACTCCTACCTTTTGCAGAGTTTACTCATAACAATACACCTAGTGCTATTACAGATATATCTCCTTTCTTCACCAACAAAGGCTATCATTTGAATTTCTCCATCTACTCTGATCATAATCTCATATCCTTCATGGCCCAGTCCTATATAGCAGACTTGAATTAGCTTCATGAGTTCCTTCAGTTGAAGATGCTAGAAGTCCAGAAGCATTATTAGAGACTAGTGAACAAGAAGTGTAGCTCCACTCTAGACTTCAAAGTTGAAGATCAGATCTACTTAAAGATGAAATATCTTTGGTCTATCTTATCTTCTCAGAAACTCTCTGAAAAATACCTGGGTCTCTTTTCTATCATTGCTAAGATCAATACACACTCCTTTACTTTAAAACTTTCTAACTCTATATATTCTATATATCCCATCTTCATATCTCACAATTAGAATCTTATATTCCAAACACCATTCTAAACCAGATCCAATGTTTGCCTCCTCCAGTTGAGATTGACAGAGAACTGGAGTATGAGATTGAAGAAGTCCTTAATTCCAAGATAGATCAGAGACAATGATATAACCCCTAGAACAACTCAAGTATGATGATGAGGGAAGACATATATAGGAGCCTATGGTTGTTGAGCAAGGATGTCTTGAGAACTCAATCATACCTAGACTCACTGGGGGTCCTTCTATGATGGGAGAAAACCACCACAGAATAGACTGAGATTGCCCTCAGATGCCCTAGCCTTTATATACTATAGCATATATATATTATGTGACCTAGATAATCTGTACATACCAGACTACCCTGTGCCCTTGTTATCATATGACACCCCCTTTTCATGTTCAGATCTTAGCCAGCTACACTCCACCTACAATATTGCATCTCATGCCGTTGGCTCATAGATCAGGCATATGTACCACATCTATGATCTTCATTTCCATGTTGTCCATGGCCCAGATCCCAGATTCTTCTCTTGATGGATGATCCTAGCTCAATAGCAAGCTTTGCTGAGATCCATAATGGCTGAGTCATGAGCCATTATCTGTTATACCCTTGTGGCTATAATAGACAACATTATTGTCAACTCCTTCATCTAGTATGTTGGCTTGGCTACTAAAGGACTGATGAAGAGACCTTCTGGCTATTAGCTATGGAGTTAAAGAATGCTAGAGAACTCATCACCAACTTCCATTAGAAGTACTCTGATAAGTCCAGTTCTTTTTCTTCTCAGCATTGGTCCTACTCTAATATCTCCTTTCTTTTAGTTGGACTTAGTCTAATCCCTTCCTTCCCTTTCAGTTTATTCTATAGGTCAAAACAAAAAGAAAAGAAAAACATAAACCTATAAAATAAAATCAAAACAAAGTCATCCTTAGCTACATCCTACTCATTCCTATCCTATCCTCCTTCTTCTCTGCTCCTCTATCTCTTCTGTCTCCTCTATCTCTTTTCTCTCTCTCTCTCTCTCTCTTTCTGTTCTTTACTCTCTCCATTTTCTTTCTTCTACCCATTCTCCATTTTCTCTTTTTTTTTTAGCTCTGACTTCATACCTTTCTGATCTAGCTTTGGTTAGCTCTGGTACCCAGTCACTGGTTGATATTTGCTCCCCTTCCTCTATCTTCTACAGCCTTTTTGCCTCCTTAGACCTTTGCCTCACCTTATTCTCACACTTTCACCTCTCCTTCTTATGTCATTGCCATTCCTTCACCCCTGTGAATCTTCATCACTCTATGGCTTTGCATATCATCAGGCATCATTATCCATGCATTTGGCAAGTTGGTCTTCTGGACTATGTTAGATAATGTGAGATATGATAATCTATCAAAAGGACTTGTTGTGATAACATACAACTCTAGCCTATATTCATCTCCTATTCTTACATTAGCAGTGTTTTTACCCCACTTGCTAAGCCATGCACTCCATTCATATTCCTCCTAATTCTATCTAACATTCCAGTTCACTTCTATGCTCCATATTTCACTTAATCCTTGTGAGCTTGGACCTAAGAAGGGGATACTATCATATCCAAGCCTATGTCAACTCCAGTCTACTTGCAGTCTAGTCTGCTACTTCCACTATCATCTCCTGCTAGCTCTGAACTTACCTTCAATAATCCTTTTTCTTTTATACATCTTGACTTTATTTTAATTTCATCTTGACTCCCTCTTCTACTTGTTCCATCTCCATCTGTCTATGTCTATAGTAACATGCCCAATCATCATTTGATACTTAACATTGACTTGATATCTACATTTAACATATAACATTTGACTTAACCTTTGTCTCACTTTGAATTGTGATGCTAATATAGCTATCTCTGTATGCAGCACTTATCATCAGAGTTCACTCATCTGGTCTAGACTTACTATTTGTTATATCCTCCATATACAAGCTCATACTTCCATTGATATACTCTAGTATGAATATTAGCTAAATTCCCTCCTTTTGTTCTCAAGTTTTTTCCTCCCTCTATCTTTTTCCTATCTCCAGACTTCTGGAATTGAGGACTTAAGCCTAATAAGAGTGCAATACATAAGTCCTGCACTAAGTCCTCACTATTGACCCAACCCTGCCTCTATGTCACCTTCTTAGACTTCTAGACTATGCACTAGAGGACTAGATTTTGATAGTTCAAAATTCAATAAGTAAAAATTGAAGTGGAGATGAAGGTATTCTTGAGCTTTAGAAAGTAAAGCAACATTCATTGGAAAAGTGCTAGGGAGTACCCTTTTAGATGAGGTGGGTTGGCAGAATGACAATGTCTAAGTAGTTATAGATGAAATGCTAGTAAAAGTTTATAAAACCTAAGAAAGACTGAATTTCCTTTATCTTATGAGGTTCTGGCCATTTCTGGATTGATTTAACCTTTTCTATGGACATGGTAAGTCCAGCTAAAGAAAGACAATAAATAGTCTAGTGGAGTCCATATGGAACTTACACTTTTTGGGCTTAGCATAGAGTCCATGTTTGCAGAGTTGATGAAGGATCTCCTGGACATGCTCCTTGTGGAAGGCCTTGTCCTGGAAGAAGATAAGAATGTTGTCTAAATAGACTATAATATAGATATTAAAAAGATTAGTGAAGATAGTGTTTATAAACTACTAAAAAGCCACAGGGGTGTTGATAAGTCCAAATAATATTATAACCCATTCATAGGAGCTGTGTCTAGTGCAGAAAGTGGTTTTCCACTCATCTTCCTCCACAATATAGACCAGATGATAGATATATCAGAGGCTGATCTTGATATAGATTTTAACATGGCTTGAGATGTTAAGGAGATTAGAGATGCATAGAAGTGGACAGTGATCCTTCTTCATAATTCTATTAGGTCTTTAGAAGTCTATACAAAGGTGAAGCAAGCCATTCTTCTTGCAAACAAATAGAACTGAAGCAGTGTAAGCAGAGGAGGATGGGTAGATGAATTCATTAGTGAGATGCTCATTGAAAAGTATCTAGAGAGACTCAAGCTCTGAAGAGAAGGGAGTAGATGATATTTAAAGAGAGTGAAGTGCCCCTCTTGAAATTGATCTTTTGATTATGTTCATAATATGGAGTGAGGTGAAAAGCCTTGCTCTTACTAAAGACATTAGTGAAGTTATGGTATTCCACAGGTATTCCAGAAAGATTGGGTTTCTTAGGGGTAGTAGAGAAGATATGGAGATCACTTTTTCTAGATTAGATTTGCATGCCAAATTCCATAGAGCCTTGTAGATGGCATACTAATATGAATGCTAGCATACTAACAAAAGCAATAGAAGAAGCTTTGTGATTGAAAAAATATAGCAAATCAGATAGGAGTGAATCAGCTGATGGAGATACTGAAGACTATGAAGATGAGCTCAGAAGAGGCATTGGCATAGCTTATTCAGGTGGTTGAAATAAGATACTGCTCATAATCTAGTCAATCAATTGATTGTGGTAGATAAGTCAGTTATTTTCTAAAACAAGAGAGCAAAAGCCATCCAATAAAGTGATATAGAATGTTGTCAGAGTGATGTCATTGATTTTAAAGTGAACAGAGAGGTCAAGAGCCTAAGTGATGATGGAGTTGGTAGTTCCATTAAAGAGTTGGAGAATGAGCAGAAGTATAGAGTATAGTTGAAGATTATATTTATCAACAAATGATAAATCTATAAAAAAGTTAGAAGATCTAGAATCTATGATCATAGGGAATGAAGGGATTTTATATGATATCAAAGAGATTGTAGATATGAGTGATCTAGAATCTGAGAGAGTAGATATATTGAGTTGGATCTCCTTTGATATATGATTAACTTCAATACAATCTCCAGTCCATATAGAGTTATGAAGATTGTAGTTTATTTTTTCAACTTCTTAGAGTCATTCAGTTTGCCTTCTGAAGTTGCAATCTGGATCACACAAGTCTTAAAAGCCTTTAAAGAAGACTTAGGATAGTCTTTGACCATATGATCATCAAGACTACAGAACATGCAGAGCTTAAGATCAAAGTAGCATTTGTGTTTGACAGACATAAGCTTACTATCCTTATTTAACTTTGAAGATATATCAGACTTGAAGGTGAAGATAGTGGTAGCCTTTTCTTTAGACTCAGAGTCCTTGGCAGACTTACCACTAGAGTTAAATAATGCAGATGCAGATGTTTATATAGAACTGAAGGACTTTGTAGATGACTAATTATTGCTAATATTTGATCTAAAGGATCTGATTGTCTGAGTGACTTCTTTCTTTCACTTCCAGTACCTCTAGGTAATCTGTTGTGCAAGAGTGTGCATGACATAGATCATATCAGACTTGCTCTGATGAATAATTTCATCTTTGAGATGATCTAGAAATTCATTATAGAAGCTCTAGTGAAGGACATCAGATTCCCATTTATAGACTTAGTTTGTAAGATAGTTTTATTCTATAATATTCTTATTGATCTACTGGTTCTCATATATTCATAGCTGCTTAAGCTAAGCCTCTACTTCTGCAATGGAATTATGGAGGTCAAAATTAACTTGAAGTTCATAGAGAAAGGCTAGTCAGTCATGCATTCAGAGTGGATGTTGCTTCATAGATTTATCTCCAAGCAAGTCCAGCTCAAAGTAATCAAAGCCATTCCTTTCAAGTAGGATTGTATGAATATGACTTTGGTATAATCCCTCCTCCTGAATATCTTGAGGTTTGCTTGAAATTTGATTTTACATTATATGATAAAGGGGTAGAGTTTCTTTAGATTGGACCTGTCAAAGATGTTCAGTTCATAGACCTTTGTCTTGGTATCAGTAGGGCTCTTTTGGTGGAAGGAGTAGGCTAGGATATAGATGGCATCAACAAGATCAATAGGGGGTTCATATCTCAGAGGAGTATTGTTGATCTAGTTTTTTTCATCAATGATGTTATTGGGTTTATTCTGAGATGAGCTATGGTCCAAGTCATCTGAGCCATTGCTTGGCCTATCACTGTTATCTCCACCTTCTGCCCTGCATGTAGGGGCAAGATTTCTGGAATGTTCATTATAGAGTTTCTTGTTATCCTAAAGTAGTTTTTTAAAGTAGAAAGGGAGTGGAGTAAGCAAAAAAAGAGTTCTTCTATGGATGGTGAAGATTAAAAAGGCAACATAAGTGGTGAGGCTAATAAACTTGTCTGAAATTGTTTAGAAGCTGCCAAAAATAGTTTGGAGAGTAGATATGCAGATGATGTGGATAGTCATATTATATAGAACTTGGCAAATTTGAGTTCAAATATACTGTCAAGTCTAGATTTTCTAGATCAAGTCTGAAGGGGTAAAGCTGAATTGGAGGATTGGAGATTGTGTGAGTGCATGAATATATCAGAGATATGAACAAAGAGTCAGAGGTTTGGAGGGTGAGACTTCTATGTAGAACTTATATATCACATTCTTCTCAAGTTTCTAGTCATATTACAAGTAAGAGTAAAGGATGAATAAAGAGTCAAGGTTGAGCATTGGACTTGAAGTGGAGATGACTTATTTGATATTTGAACTAAAGTACAAATGGTGGAACTACAAAGTTTATATATGAAGGATAAAGCAGATTAGTAATAGAGATTTGTAATAAATGAGTGAAATAGATAAAATAGAGACTATAATCTGATGCTACATACTAGAGGTACAAAGTGTTGGAGCTATGCTATATACAGGCTGAACTCTAAAATTTAAGTGAAAGGTTATTGACAATCAAAGAGTCAAAAGAAATGTCTAAGTCATATAGTTAGATAGAATGAGTTAAAGATTAAAGTATACATCTGGTAGTGAAAAGTAACAGAGATAAAGAAGTAGTTTTAAAGATAGGCAAAAGTGGTGCCAGAGATCATAAAGATACTAGAGGCAACTTGGATGGAATATAACAATTGATAGAAGTAAGCTTTGAAAGGCAACCATCAAGATGTCTAGTTCTCTCTAGCAGGATTTTCTGAAGGACCTGAGTAATTGTAGACTTACTTTGGCTAGTTTGGGAGGCAATTTTCCTGAAGAAAAGACCAAGAGAGAAGAGAGAGATAATATTATTTCTTTGAGAGATAGAAATGGATTTCATCATAATAATAATAGAATAATAATGGGATGATAAGGTTTATATATATTGAATGACCAGCTATTATATAAATATAATATAATAGGACTCTTTTCAAATGTATATCATGATATTATGGCATTCTAGGATCCAATATATATAATTACAATATAAAATCAAAAAAACTATCCATATGAGTTGTTATTTTGTAATGGCTGCCATTGTATTAAATCTTATTCAAATCTCTTGATTCTTATGTATATAGAAGGCCAAGAGTCTATACTACATTTGATATATCCATTGTATTTAATGAGATTTAGTAGTTATGGAGGATTATTACATTTAGTGAAAAATATGTAGATATATGTGGACAGTTTTTTGAGCCACTATATGGCTAGAAGCTAGAAATCACTCTCATCCAAACCTTCCCTGAAAGTTAGATCCCAAACATGAAGGACCTTTCAAGATCACAGAAGTACTCTCCTCTCTAGCCTATTACACTAAGCAACAAAACTGTTGCAATGACTAACTCTAATATAGTATGTGAAGTGCACTACAAACACTTGGGGGAATTTCATCTAGCTTTGGTGATACCAAATATATTAAATAATCTTGGCTATAAATCACTCACCAGGGTCATATAATCTTACTCTGGTGGCTATCACAATATATCCACTTTAAGTCAGCTATATTATTGCAATAGTTTTATTACTAATCTAAATAAATATCAGTTTGATATGTTCTGATGCATTTTTTGATATCAGAAATCCATCATGTGATCTATAACAGATTCACCATGGTACAAATACTCCAAAATACCACTTTTGATCCACTTCCACCACCATGAAATCTCCTTTTACTACTTAAACCAATCAAATCATGTCTTTTTGGATTTGAGTCAATTCACTCATCAAATATCTGATTCTACTGATGTCCACCACTCTACAATCAGAAGAATTCACTTTGAACTTTATTCTGACCTGACTAGATCCTCTGGTGGTCACCCTACTCTCATAACCTCTACCAACATGTGTTATGCTATTCATCTTATTAGAACTGGAAAGGCTATCTAGGTTACTAAAACTTGTCAGGATGTCAAGAACCATGCCATCTCTCCTTAGACTATTTGTCATCACTTGAAAAAAGCAGGTATGAAGACTGTGGTGAAGAAAAAATGTCCTTGGCTTACTACTACTCATAAGAAGGCTAGACTGGACTTTGCAGAAAGCCATCAACACTGGACTGTAGAGGATTGAAAGCATGTTATATGGTAAGATAAAACAAAAATCAATAGGATTGGCTCAGATAGCAAGAGATGGACATGGAAAAAGCAGAAAAGGGCTTTGAGTGATAGATTGATACAAGGAATAGTGAAGTTTAGAGGAGGCACTTTAATGATATGGGATTGTATGACATGGAAAGGGGTTGGAATAGCATGCAAGATTGATGGTGGAATGGATACTAACATCTACCTACAGATTATGGAGGAGGAACTTCAGCAAACTTTGAAGTATTATGGTAAAACTTCAGATGATATTATCTTTCAGCAAGATAATTACCCCAAGCATACAAGCAAAAGAGCCAAGGAGTGGTTTGCTAAGTATGGATTTGAGGTCATGGTGTGGCCAGCTCAATCTTCAGACCTTAATCTCATAGAACACCTATGGTTTCTTCTCAAAAGAAAGCTGGTAAAATATTCAGAGCTAGCAAAGGAAATAACTAAACTTTGGAAGAGAGTACAAGTAGAGTGGAAGAAGATAGAGATGGTAGAGTGTTAGAGATTAATTGAAAGTATGCCCAGAAGAGTTTAGGAGATGATCAAAGCTGAGAGAGGATATACTTCATAATAGTTTATAATATATTTAATATCAGCAATAAAACCATTGCAATAATATAGCTGACTTAAAGTGGAGATATTGGGATAGCCACCAGAGTAAGATCATATGATTCTGGTGGGTGATTTTTAGCCAAGAGTATTTAATATATTTGATGTCATCAAAGCTAGATAAAATTCCCACAAATGTTTACAGTGCACTTTACATACTATATTAGGGTTAGTCATTGCAACAGTTTTGTTGCTCAGTGTATCATTTATAATATAATGAAAAAGATCATAATGCATAACATCAGGACCCACTAAGTCATTATGCATTATTATAGATATAGTGGCTTAAAAAACTGTCTGCATGTTTACATATTTTCCACTGAATGCAATAATCCTCAACAATCACTAAATCTTATCAAATATAATGAGTATATTAAATGTAGTATGGACTCATGGCTTTCTACACACTCAAGAATTAAGAGATTTGAATAAGATTTGATAAAATGGCTGTCATTACAACATGACAACTCATGTGGACAGTCTTTTGACTTTATATTGTAATTGTATATATTGAATCCTAGAATGCTGTAATATCATTGGATATATTTGAAAAGGGTCCTATTATGTTACATTTATATAATGGCTGGTCATTCAACATATATAAACTCTATCATCTCATTATTATTCTACCATTCTTATCATGAAATCCATCTCTACCTCTCAAAGAAATAATATTATCTCTCTCTCCTCTCTTGGCCTTTTCTTCAGGAAAATTGCCTCCCAAACTGGCCTAGGCAAGTCTACAATATCTCAGGTCCTTCAGGAGATCCAGCCAGAGAGGACTAGACATCTTGGTGGTTGCCCTTCAAAGCTTACTTCTATCAATAAATGAGCTATTGTCAAGCAAATCATTACTAGCAAGGCTCAAAATGCTGTTCAAGTCACCCATTT
>JBBPUK010000600.1:0-11730 GCA_038094635.1 Tylopilus cervinicoccineus
GTACCGTTTGTGTGTATGTATGTATGTATGTATGTATGTATGCGTCCACGACACGTTCACAAGAAAAGAAAAAAAAAAAAAAAAACGTTGACATTGATACAAGCATGAGTTGGTATAGACGGGTGGGGTCATACAAAAGGGCGTGTTGGAGTGTTGAGCGACAAGACGTACGAGCGAGGAGGAGGAGGAGGAGGAGGAGGAGGAGGAGGAGGGGGTGTGTATGATGGCAATGATGATGATGTGTATGGGTGGTGTATCTGTGACCAAGGGGATCATGAACAGCGAGCCAAGCCAAGCCAAGCCACAAAAAAAAAAAAAAAAAAAAAAAAAAAAGAAGAGCACACGTGCAGTAGGAAGAGGTGGGCAGAGAGATATACAGAGAGGCGCACAGCAGGGGATATACGACGCGAAAGCAGCGAGACAGGGATAGAGCGTCCAAGAAGGTATCAATATGCAATCATGATCGACCGAGGGGGGGGGAAGGGGGCGGGGGGGTAAACGCGCAGCGTCCAGCTGACGAGAGTGTCCAAGATACCAAGAAAGAAAGAAAGAAAAAAAAAGCCCGCATTATAATACAGTGCACGGCACGACAGCCAGATGGGACGGGGAGAGAGAAAACGCGGATAATAAACCACGGGCGCGCCTCAGTCTGGAAGGCGCAGGGTATCCCCCTCGAAAATGATATCTCCCTTTTCCGAGAGGGTAGCGACAGCTTTGGCGACTTCGGCGGTGTCAAAGTCTTCGTGCTTGTCTGGGGGCATAGCGGCGTTGAGGTAAGTCAACAACGCGGATATCGTCATGTCGTCCGTCGATTCGTAGGTAGCCACGAAGAGATACGCAATGGATGAGAATATGAAATTCATGCTATAGAACCAAAAAAAAAAAAAAAAAAAAAAAGATCAGCTCCCGTTTTTTTAAAACAGAAATGATTATTAAAAATTCGAAACGCCAAGAAAAGGAAAAGACGAATCACGTACCGGCCATGCATTGAGTCCAGATCTGCCAAACCCAAGATCAGCCTGCGGGATAGCCTAGATGCCGACGTTCCCGGTTCCACCGTGGCAACACCGTCTGCTTCATATCTGCTTTTGGGACGTATCGCACGCGCGGGCTGTATTTTCCGAAGTGGGCTCCCACTCGTCATGGGATCAGATGTGGCTGGCCATGGCGGACCGATTCGGTTGTCGGCGCAATCGACCAGCCGGGGCTTCTTCGTAGAAAGCGGTGGAAGCCGAGACTCTGCTGGTGCTGGAGCCTTCAGTTTACGCCTTTCTTCCGCGCGGTTGGATTCAAATCCGTCGCCCAGACCATCGTCAGAGTCGAGCTCGTCCTCGGCAGAAGCGTCGTCGTCCGTGAAGATGTCCTCCGGAGGAGGCTGACCTCCCATGGCCCTTGCCTCGGCCGCTTGAGCAGCTTTTTGTGCACGTCTTTCACTAAATCCGAGAAAATAGTCACCATGCACATGGACGACGAACGAACGAGAAAGAGGTTCGCTCGTGTGAGAGAGATGGAAAAACATGGATTAGAGAGATGACCCACTGCCTGGCCAAGCATTTTCCACGATGCTGCAACCACGGGTATGCACAATAAGAACTATCTTGCCTGAGCTGCACCCATTTCTTGCAAAGAGTGCAAAATACTCTGTTCGGTTCAACCTCTTCGACAAGCGCGTCCGCCCTGAGAGTAGCTGCTCGTTGTTCGGCATTCCGCCGGCGAGACTCGTGAGCCGGTGGGAAATTGGTTGGCGTAAGGTCCTTGAACGACGATGAGGGAGAGCCTGGCAGACCACCAGACTTGGGGAGGGCAGGAGAAGCATCTACACTTGGCTGCGAAGCGTGTTGCGAGCATCCCGCATGAAGAGCATTGAAGTCACTAGGACCGGCAGGGCGAGAGGGAGCGTCATCAGCGTGAGGTCTACTCACGCCCAAACCTAAGCAAAAAAAAAAAAAAAAATTGGAAAGGGCGTAAAGACGGACCTGGAACTTGGGGGAGGCTCCAGTTGGGTCGGGGATGTAGTCGATTGACCTACATACTTTTGACACACGGAGCGGTGCTGTAACCACTTTTGCACGGCTTGCATATGATTTTCTGAACTGACGGGAAGCCATTGATCACAGATGTTGCAGAGCACACGTTCGGCATCAAATTTGCGAACATCGGGATCTTTGGATAGCAGAGCATTGCGCTCTTCCAAGCCACAGCTGTTTTTAGTGTTTCTGTGCCATGATGCGTAATTTAGCGATGGCGGGACAGTCGAGTGATATACGTACATCTTCTTTGAAAGGCAACTCTTTCTGTGGGCGTCCCACGGGATGGAGCAATACGTGGAATTGGGGCGGAGGCGAATCCACTTGTCACAAGAGGCACACAAGACACGATAGGCCTCAAACTGGGCCACATAGGGGTCTGCACGCAAATAGTCAATACGCTCCTCTTCTGACCGCTTGGCACGGCGTCGTTTTGGAGGTGGATTCGCGAGGGCCTCCGCTGTACTCTCGGGGGTATAGATCACTGGTTCCGGGACCGATTGGGTAGTGTTAGCACTGAGATGCGTAGCGTGTGTCGACGGATGATATCACAGACACATCGAGGAGACATACCACTGCTGACGATGCGCATCCCAATGTTTCAACGTAAAGCCGCCGGTTGCTTCGTCTCGGAAGGAAACACCTTGTCCACAAACCTCACATATGACGCGCCCTGTTTCATACTCGCCTTTCGGCGTTGTGGGAGAGCCATGAGCACTCCTTGTGTCGGCGTGTGGAGAGGGATCTCGCGTGGGGGGTGTCTTGCGCTTGCGAGAATGTCTGGCACGGTGGTGAGCACGCGTGGAGACGGATCAAGCGATGACACGCACGAGAGAGAAGACAGCGGCGGAGATGCCAACGAGGTGGCGACACTGCCGGTCGCGTTTGCCGTCAGATCGACGGGTCTGGGGGAAGAGTGCACGTACGGATGGGCGTCCACGTCCATATCCAGAGAGAGATATGGATGGCCAGGACGGCGAGTGGAAGCAGCAGCAACACTGGAAGAAGAAGAAGAAGAAAAAGAAAAAAAAAAAAAAAAAAAGGAAAAAGGCGTCGACGATGCAGGGAGAGAGAGGGAGAGAGAGAGAGAGAAGGGCTTAATATGTGTGTAAGCTAGTTCGGGTCCAAAACGTATTTACAGAAACAAGAGAAAAATATGTCACAGATCCGGGATTTCGAGAACATAACCAAAGCCTAATTCGCACGGACACATTCAATCTCCGCAGAACATGTCTGGTTAATTATCTAGGAACGTCCTCGAAACACATGTGCGTTCCTTTTCCGTAGTTGCCGGTCGAAACTTTGCATGTCACTTGCCAGATCCCCAAGACCGTTTCTTTGATTCTGTCCACTGTTCCCATGGAAGAGGTTCCTGTTTGTGAAGCGTCTGGCATTTCCAGAAACGTGACATCAAATGAGCTCGGCTGTTCTGGAGCAGGTTTTCATTCTCCCCTGCGGTCGTGATCTGATCGCTCCTGGCAGTGGCCAACCCGGCTGCCCGCTTTCCCTCTGTGCGACCTTGGTTGACTCTCTGTCTGTCACGCCCCACCCTTTAGATCTCTTTCGCCCGTGTTTCAGTGTCCATCGTGCCACCCGTGACATTTATATTTATGTCTGGGTGGGGTCGTCTTCCGCCGGCAGACACCGCACGCTCGAGCTTCACGGTCGAATGATTATTTTACCGCATTATTATTTTGCAAGACAAATTCCGTGTGAACACCTTCTTTTCATTGCAGTCAAATAGGTCGACCGCATCTTCGGAACTTCAGCGTATGTCGTATTCAATTGATCGCCGTTGACATGGCTCAGGAAAACACATGGACCCATATGGTTAAGCCTCCCAGCGCCCACGCGGTGCCACTCGCAATGGGGGGGGATTCCCGGTCCTTATGTTTTATGAGCCTTCCTTGTTCGCCGTCGCCAGCAATGGCCAGCAAGTACGCTTCCCCGCAGAACAAGGTTTTATGAGACGTCAGTGGAGAGAGCCCAATCTCCTTTGCGAGCCGTGTACGTGTTGCATGCCGGCGTCAATCGCGATAACACGCTTGATTGAGGCACGGGATGCTCTTTGTTTGTGGAAGCTCTGCCGCGCATCTGGCTAGACTCTGCGCCCGGTGCCAAGTAGTGTGCGACACGGCCACTGCCAACCGCTAGGACATATCCGCTCTCTCTTACGTTCGTGTGGTCGAGAGGGTGATCGCAAACGCGAACCAGCAACAGAGATGCTCCATCAGTCAGCTGCAGTGTGGAGCACCCTCGACGCTGAGATCCGCGGCCATGGCACTGAATACGTGCCGCCTCCTGTGGTGGCACGTATGTGTGTATGATCACTGCAGAGGGAGGGATCACCGGTCACCGCTGCAGCCCACTCGGCGGGGTTCTTATCATCACTTGGATTCTCCAATTGAATGGCGTGAGAGCAATCAGCCCACTGTCACACCCTACCGAATCCCCCTTCCTCCAAGAAGGCCTGCAAGCGGTGGACGACGACAGCCAGTCCCCCCAGCCACTTCTCGAGCTCAATCCCGAACTTCTCCTTGTCCCCCCCCTGCGAGATGCGCGCAACAAAGTCTCGGCGGTAAGGAACCGCCCTGACGGCGACCTAACTCGACGCGTCAGCCTGGCTGTCCGATCGCAACCAAAGCTGGGCCACGTACGGCCGCCAACGAACGCACGAAGAACGTGTGATGGTGGCCGAGCACCTCGTCGTACGAGCGCTTGAAGCACACGTGCAATTCCATGGCAGGTTCGTTTTGCATGTGTTGCAACGCCGTGCATAGAAACATGAGACCGCTTCCGACGGTGGGTCAATCATGTGCTCGACCAAGACACGGCGTGTGTGCCGCTCACCGAGTGAGGCGTATCAGACAAGCGGTTCCATTACGAACCCCTTCTGACGTTTCGCTTCTGACTAGATGTTCGAGTGTTGTGGAACGTTCGGAAGCATCTCGATAGCGCGACCGGACACCCTGTGAGACGTTGGTTCAGAATGGGAATCGAGAAAAAAAAAAAAAAAAAAAAACACTGTCAACGTTCCTCAATG
Organism: Tylopilus cervinicoccineus; assembly: GCA_038094635.1. NCBI lineage: Eukaryota > Fungi > Basidiomycota > Agaricomycetes > Boletales > Boletaceae > Tylopilus > Tylopilus cervinicoccineus. The sequence goes on from JBBPUK010000600.1 coordinate 5,071, forward strand.
TTGCCCTTAATGTCTGCCTGGACAAATCCAAAGACGCCAGAGCCAAGTAGATCTGCAGCACCACTAAATCAGGGAAAATTCGGGCAGAGGGACACGTAATGGAAAGGCGTACCAAATAGCTTTACGAGTCCGTCAGAGGCTTCCAGAAACGACGCGGTATCCACTCCGTGCTCGGTGATGGGAACGTTGGCGAATGACTGGGGTGTCCCTGAGTATGTGTTCTGTGGACACAGGGGAGCAGGTCGCTTACACGGACGGTCTCGAAATATGGACGGTCAGACATGTTGTTGGTGTTGGGTTGGCAGTACAGTTCCCTCAGTCCGATGCCTCGTGTACCCGTACAGCCTCGAGGCCACAAAATACTGCCACTCGGTGTGTGTGGCGCAATGTCATATTCCGAGACAGCGTGAATAGAAGACGGGGTGGGGCGTACGCGAAAGCATTGAACTAAAGTTTATTTTTGAGACTCGAGTTACCAATTAGATAATTTACTCTTTCAGGTGATTAGATTAACCAAAGTCAAACAAGTCCGGCTCTGCCACGGTCCGTCTAGGCCGTTTTTTTACTCGGTGCAGCTCAGCGGTTGGGTTGACCCGAGGCTTGTTCGACCTGGTCCGTGACGACGCCGCACGCTGCTTCACAGTGGCCCCCAGACTGCAGAGCGGCGCAGCTGTCCAGACGGTCGTCTTGGCCGTGAAAACGGTTGGTGGTGATCTCGTCTTCGGTAGAGTATCGATATGCCCATTCACTGGACCGCTCGTTCTGCCGTTGGGTCTGGTAAAAGGCGCAATTTAATGCTGCGTTCGTTCACGCATAGGACAGTCTTTTTCAGTGGCGTGTATACTTGCGCATGAAAGCACGACGGACTCACTCGGGAATGGCTCCTGTTGCAGTAAACCCCCATCTTCGTCTTCGCCTTCGCTGGACAAATTCTTTGGGTCGCACTCTAAACGACCCGCTAGTCGCTTCGTGTTTGTTGTGCTACAACCCTGATGGCGTTTTGCAGGGCTCAGCTGGCAGCTAGTGTCGCCAACCGCTGGGGCCATGGCGTCATAGGACCCTCGTCGTGTGCCGTTCGGGTCCTCAGCGCTAGCTTTGGCGCGCTTTAAATGGGTGAGCGTATTTTTGGGTTTCCAACCAAATGTCGACTGACCTCGAGCTTCTCGATGCCGGGGCACTTGCTTTTATGCTTGAGCCACAAGCCAGGGTAATAATTCGATCTCTTATCAAGGCTGATTTCCTTGTGACATCCACTGCAAACGACGCTCTTTGTTGTCACGTTTTTCGTATACTCGTCGTGTTCAAGTGCTAACTTGCGTTGCTCCAACGTCCTCCGTTTCCGCTCACACCCTGACGTGTTGCAAGGATTGGTCGGGATGTCAACGGACTCTGCGATCGAATTCGAGCTGCTGCGCTGTTCCTGGGCGACTGGTGGTGGCGACGCGATCTCTGTGTCAGGCGGGGAAATGCGCGTGTCTACCATGTGGGCGTTCGATGCATATGGCTTCCTTGTGCACGCGTTCCAGTGCTCGCTCGCCAACCCGTTGACAACATTCCAGTGTGCTCCTCGGTTGTATTCAATTACAGCATGGCACCTGCCGCATGGGAGGTGGTACAGCCGATGCGATATTGAACGATCACGAGCAGATGCTTGGACGACGTTTTCAACGCGAGACATCTCGACACACGATCTGTGTGCGAACAAGGTAAAACTGCAGGGGGAGGAGACGAGGGGGACGAACAAACAACTTGTCGCCCACGTCTCCTTTTGATGTCAAAAAGACCTCTCCGCTTTGTTTGTTGTGAAATGTGGCACAACAATTCGGATGGTGGACCTTGGTCGTCCATTATTGTACCCATATCCGGAACAGCAATTCTTCTCGAATCACCCCCACACACAGGAAGGTGGTGAGAGTGGTATGTTGGATGCGTTCTTTACGCCGTTTCATTTGACGTTCTCTCGCAGTGCTGTCGCTTGCTCGAGCTGGCCGGCCCAGCCACCATGACACATTATAGCAGCGATAACATAGCAGCCTGAGAGTATGTTCTACCATCATTCTAGTCGTTCCAAACCGCCTCTTTCATTCCTCGGAAATTATCATACGCTGACGCTGCGCTGGTTTCCGATTCGAAGTTCTTCCCTGTTCCCAAGTCGGGCAGAGACAGCGGTCACATCTTTTTACGGCTCTCTTTCTGACTTCTAGCGCCTCTTGTGCTTCACACAAACAACAGCTTCTGTACGATCCGAAGCGGTCGCTACGCAAGGAATGCAAGTGGAGTTCATATGTGCTATTTGAATCCTTCTAAACTTTCCGGTTAGCTGCAGCACTGACATCATACGATAGACACTGCCTCTTCGAGATAGTGAACATGACCACAGTCGAGCGAGATCGTAGCAATTTCTGCCAACGCAGCCCTGACGTCAGGCTATGTCAAGAACACAACCTTAAAGACATGTTCATGTTTTGATTGACTGAACAGCGCCCTGCATGTGCCTATCCATCATTCATCCAGGCGGTATATTGACCATTTGAACTCAGATTTGCTGCTCCCCGCTGCGCTATGGAAGTGGGTATTGGATGATCCCGATAACGCCCGCGGTAGCAATAGACTAGGACACACAGCCAGATTTCGAACGGAGCGAGCCGGAAGGGCCAATTGAACTGAACTGTTCCTGTTCATCAGCCCTTGTTGCTAGCGGGCAGTATGTAAGAAGGTGTGAGCTTTTTGCCGCTCGTGCTGACAGATTCCGCAGCGTTCCTCTGGGATAAGGAAGCCGTTCGACGAGTTTTGCATTCTGTCAGGATCCATGGCGTCCGAGGCGTCCTGAGGGGAACATGCGGGTCTGGTTGCCTGGTGATATAGTGCCGCTGGGTGTGAAATATGTTACAAGACGCTTATTCTTTTTTTTTTTTTTTTTTTTTTTTTTTCCATCTGGCCGACTGGCACTTGAGCAACGCATCTGCTGGGCTGCAGGTCGTTTGCGAGGTTCCGCGGGCGCTAGTAGGACGATGGACGATAGCGACGGATGGCCCTGCGATACCTTGGGCGTCGGTAACGTTCGCGTGTGCATGTCTCTCGTATGTCGTGCAGTGTTGTTTTGGTTCCCTTGTGTCACAATGCAATCTGTCATTGGCATCGGATTTTCACACCACCACGGGGCCTTTTAACTTTCTCCCAGGCGAGAACCGTGCATCCCCTGGTTTAACAGTACAGTGCCACCCTCCCGCTCCTTTCGATGCCTCCAGAGCCTACCAAGAGCAAGCTCAAACGCAAGGCCAGCCGTAGAGACATTGAGGAGTACAGATTTGATGGTGGCCACGCACGCGAAATAGAACAGAAGAGAAATAATGGGCAGATCTCGTGCGCTGAGTGTAGGAGGTGCGATCACCGCGCAATGCACCCATCCCTTTCCACATTATTAACCTATTGGCACACCCGCAAGGCTCAAGATAAAGTGTGACAAGCAAATCCCCTGCCAATCATGCCAGGTAGGTGTCGTCTTCTCGTCTAGGCTGAGCCACGAACGGCTCACTACTCTCTCACGCAGAGGCGGGGCTGCGCATCATTGTGTCCCAATGGTTCGTTGTTTCGTTACCCGAGTGCCTCGCTTGCATGATGATCATGGGGGGTTCGCCACACAGGCAGCCTGTCTACTGGCCAAGGCACCCGGTGCGACGATGTGACCTCCTTTACCCGGCAATCCGTGTCTAAGCGCCTCGTGTGTACAGATTCGTTCTCGCGGCCACCGAGCACCTTCATCGCCGGATAGCTAAAATGAGCGAGCGGATCCGGCAACTTGAAGATGCCCTGGGCGACCTCCAGTCTCAACACTCGACGGATCCTCACCCACTTCTTCGCGAAGACGCGCTGAGCGCCCATCACCAAGACGACGAGCCATTCACGCCGCCCGATGAGTCTGGGACACCCGGCCACCCTCCAGAGGTATTGGACGCATTTGGGACGCTCTCAATCACCGACCATGGTATATCACGCTTCTTTGGACCTACCGGTGGACCGGAGGTGAGGTTCCCCCCCCCCCCCTGATGCTTGTGCATGTGTCCCATAATCATTCTCACCTGGATCCCCCCCCGCTTTATGTCAAGTGTCTTTTGATGGCAAGTCTTGATCCCTTTTAGAGTTGGGCCTCCACGTTCATCTCATCCCGTCAGTCCGACAACATGCCCCAGCAAGATAAAACGAGCTCTTCGCCACCAGATTCGGCAGGGAACTTGGAGACTCCTCCGTTGCCTCAGGATCTTCGAATGTTTTCGCAGGCGTTCCCGTTTACCCCCATGGGTCCAACGGTTGCTGTCCGTGAATTGATTGAAGGACACTTGCCAAACTGGGAACGTGCCAGTTATCTCACACAGACATACTGTGAACAGGCTGGTTGGCTGTTCCATGGTGTATCCAAGGACCAGATTGTGGACGAGCTCCTTCCGATATATTATTCGAATGGACCCCTTAAGGCGACGGATGACAACAAAAGTTCACATGAGCTTGCGCTACTTTTCCTTGTTTTCGCGATCGGTGCACTCGTCGATCTTGCTCAGGATCCTGCGAACGCAGAAGCAGAACATTATCACCAAATAGCCCGTGCGGCTATCTGTTTGCAGCCCGTGCTGGAAAAGCCGTCTTTGGTGACCATCCAAGCGCTTCATCTGCTCAGTGTTTACAATGCCATGAGTGGAAATGAATTGTCAGCAAAGGAAACGAGTATGGAGACCTCATGGTCGCTGATTGTTCTTGCGGCGCATCTGGCCCAAACTGTATGTCTCATCTCCTGAGACTTGCTTTATCGGTGGTGGTGGTGCTCATTCGTTTCCATTTTACCAGGTTGGACTCCGTGGGTATCGTACATTTAGATTAAAGAAGCTTTTGGGTCTGACCTGTGGGGTTAGATCGGGACAGTGCGAGATGGGGCTTGCCTGACAAAATCGTCCAGCGGCGCCGGATCCTCTTTTGGGACCTCTTTGTCGCGGACGCTTGGCATGTAGGTGAAAATTGTAAAGTTTGGTACTTATCTGGCTGACATTTTACACCTCCGCTTGAAGAGTCTGGATACCGGCAGGCCACCCAGTTTTTCCCTTGCTTATGTTGATTGCCGATATCCAGGGAGTGGGAATGGCAGCGAGAAGATGGAGGCTGACCTCAATGCCGAATGTGTGTGGCCGTCTTCTTCGTTCACCATTGGCTCATTTCCATTTCCTTGTCTATAGTCGAGACATGGGGGTATCGTTTTGCTGCTGAATGTGTGGCTGAAGTCGCTTCGCGGACGTTGACGGCTGAGATACCTAGCTATGGGACGATCTTGGACCTTGATCGTAAAGTACGCGAGTTCCCGATACCCGATTTTGCGGCAAATGCGGCTTCATCGGTGGCTGGCCCCATGCCGGCTATCGCATCGGAAGACTTGGCGATCTCTGAGTCCATGGGTCGTTTTGTGATGGCGCATGCGCGGGAAGTTAGTGAGTCGCGTTCCTTGAGTGTCTCAAACGAGCAGTCCACTTATCGTGGTACCGTGTGCCAGTCTTGCTTCACATCCATCGAAGTTTCTTCGCACAAGCCATCATTGAAAACCCTGTCAATCCATTAAAGAGTCCATACGCGCCGTCGTTTCTCGCCGCTTACCGAGCCTCTTCGACAATCCTGCGGACGATACGAGCACAGTATACCAACACCCCTCATCTCTGTGCACGTTTCTGGTCGACGTGGCAGTACGGTTTCTCGGCAGCGGTTCGGAGATCGCTCGTTGTATGGCCCGTGGTTATGCTGATGGTTTCGAAACAGATCGTCTTTGGTACTATCGTCACTCGCGGACCTCGCTCGCCATTGGCGTCCAACGCGATCAAAGAGCTCGACGAAGCCTGTGTCCTCTTCACGAAAGTCGCGAACCACAGTCGTAGGGCGGCAAAAGCACTCGTAAGATCTGTCGAAGCGACTTTCAATTCTGATTCGTTGACCGGTCCGCTCTGCTCTCTGCAGCCGATCTTGACCAAGTTGAGTGAAAAGGCCCATAACGCGCTTGCTGCATCTCAGAACGAGAAGCCGTCTGGTCAGTTGGGACAACAGTGGTCGGTCAAGGAAGAGGGCGACGATGACGAACTGGCGATATTTGCCGGGAGAACACGGTTCGTGTCGACGAGGCGCCTGCCCAAGTCAAAGCATGCACCTGAAGGCCAGCGTGGCTCTGGGTTCATAGCGTACCCAGGCAACCTTCCTGAGCCATCCGTCCCGCACACATATCGGCCCGAGAGTTCGACGTCTTCTGTCGAGCGCTGGACACATACTGAGCAAGATCAACTGCAGTATCCCTCTCGGCATGCGGACTACGCCAACACCAGCGTTCAACCACAGGTCATGCCTCAATGGCGACCACCACGACGAACGCACTATCCATACACGCCACAACACCACAACCCCCCCATGGCACCTCCGTCTCAGCCCCCCGCGCCTTCTCAGCATACGCCGCACGAACACTCCGCCGGCGTGACGGCAACGTCCTACTCATGGGCGCAGCACTCCTCTTCGGGCGTCCCCGGACACTTTAGCTCCGCGACATATCCTGCTGCGAGCAGCAGGCCCCAATCACAATCGCAATCGCAATCGCAGTCACACGGGTATGCAGGCCACCATCCGCAGGCCTACGAGCCATCG
>JBBPUK010000601.1:0-11727 GCA_038094635.1 Tylopilus cervinicoccineus
TATATAAAGCCCAAGGAGCGAGCTGAAGCCCTCAGCTTGTTCTCTTGGTGTTCTCCCCTCTACTAGCTAGCCTTAGCAAGGGATAACATAGGCACCTTCACAAGCCCATCTACTCCATTCACCACCGTGACCTACGAACGCATCCAAGCTTACCCTCAAGTGAGACGCTCTCTGGTTTAGGGTTGTATCACGTGACTAGTCACGTGATGACGCCAGGAGAGCTAGGTATTAAAGAGTCCAAAGACCACCTAGACAGTGCACAGGTAACGAAGTACGGCCTCTGCCATCACCTGTCGCCCTTGGTAGTAGGTTCTGGAATCTACTGCGCTCCTAATGCGCGGGAACTAGTTTCCTAATTGGGTCTATTTCATTTCCGCTCTTCATTTGCGCCCTAACCCAGCGCCCTTTAATTTCCACTTATCCAGATCTTTCCGGATGCTTCTCTTCTCTTCTTTGATAGAAGACGCCACACAGGAGGTGGCAGTTAATCTCCGCTGTGGCAGCACAGGATTGCTGATCGCCGTCGCCATGAGGCATAGATAAGGGTCAAGAGTTTGACCATAGTAGGAGATCTACCATATTAGGGTAGCTGGTCCGTGCCCAGGTGGCTGTACATCAGAATAGTATATAAAGCCCAGGGAGCGAGCTGAAGCCCTCAGCTTGTTCTTCTGGTGTTCTCCCCTCTACTAGCTAGTCTTAGCAAGGGATAACATAGGCACCTTCACAAGCCCCCTTTTCCTACTTCATTCTCCACCGCGACCTGCGAACGCACCAAGCTTACCCTCAAGTGAGATGCTCTCTGGTTTAGGGTTGTATCACCCTCCAGACATTCCTCAATGAACATCTCACTAATGGGTTCATCCACCCATCTTTCTCTACCCATGCCACTCCTGTTCTATTTGTCTGCAAGAAGGATGACTCACTCTGTCTCTATGTCAACTTTCAAGGACTTAATAGGATCATGAAGAAAGACCACTACCCCCTTCTGCAAATCTCCAACCTTCTTGACATCTCAAGCCATGCCAAAATCTATACCAAGATTGATCTCCAGCATGCCTACCACCTGGTCTACATTGTGGAGGGAGATGAGTGGAAGACCACCTTCTGCACTAGATACAGCTCTTATAAATGGCTAGTAATGCCATTTGGACTCACCAATGCCCCCATGGCTTTCCAACAGTTTATTAACACTATCTTTGCTAATCTTCTTGATATCTATGTCATAGTCTATCTGGATGACATCCTTATTTTCTCCCAGGACAAGACCTTCCACAAGAAGCATGTCCAGGAGATCCTCTGTTGACTCTGGAAATATGGACTTTATACCAAGCCCAAGAAATGTGAATTCCACATAGACTCCACTGAATATCTAGACTATTGCCTTTCTCTGACCAGACTTACCATGTCCATGGAAAAGATCAAAGCAATCCAAGAATGGCTAGAACCCTGCAAGATAAAGGATATTCAGTCTTTTTTAGGCTTCACAAACTTCTACAGGCATTTCATCTATAACTACTTGAACATTGTTATTCCACTAACTTGCTTCATCTGAAAGGGTATTCCCTGGCACTTCTCTGATGATTGTTGCTCTGCATTCTGGAAACTCAAGGACACCTTCACCTCCACCCCAATTCTTACTTATTGGATTCCAGATGCTCTGATGATGGTAGAAACTGACGCTTCCAACTACACCATCACTGAAATCTTCTTCATCTGTTGCCCAAATGAAGAAATCTAGCCCATCACCTACTATTCCTGGATGCTGTCATCTTCAGAACTCAATTATAACACCCATGATAAAGAACTGCTTGCTATCCATGAAGTATTTAAATCCTGGTGACACTACCTTGAAGGTTCTGCAACTCCAGTTGATATTGTCACCAATCACAAGAATCTGGAATACTTTGCCACTATCAAGCTTCTGACCTGCTGTCAGGTCTAATGGTTAGAGTTCCTCTCCAGATTCAACATGGTCATCTGCTTCTGCCCTAGATGCCTTAGTATGAAGCCTGACTCCCTTACTAGACACTAGGACATCTACCCCAAAGAGGGGGATAAGGATTATGCTCATGTCAATCCCTATAACTTCCAATCTGTTTTCACCCAGAAATAGCTCACTACATCCCTCTGGGCTACTTACCTTGCAGCTCTGGTTCTCCAAGCTAGTATCTTATACAATGTCAAGAAGCTCCACAATAATATTCTATCTGCTCTCCCATCTGATCCCTTGACTATCATATATATGTCCAGTCCTGAATCTACTGAATTGAGATGGTCAGTTGATATGAAAGGTTTCTTACACCTAGATGATCACATCTATATACCTGATGCCAATGATCTCTGCCTTCATGTCCTCCAGTATAAACATGATCATCCATTGTCCAGACATTTCAGACAAAATTGGACCTTGGAACTTATCCACTATGAATACACTTGGCCAGGCATATGCACATTTGTCAAGGAATATATATCCTCCTACACTGCCTGTGCTCATGCCAAGATTCCCAGACACAAGCTATATGGTCTGCTTAAACAGCTCCTAATCCCTAAATGTCTGTAGAATTCCATATTAATGGATTTCATTGAGCAACTTCCACCATCCTCTGAGTTTACTGCTATACTAGTCATTGTTGACCACTTGTCCAAACAATACATCTTTGTTCTGATAATCAACACTGTAACATTTCTGGAACTAGCTAAGTTGTTCCTAATGCATGTCTTCTCCAAGCATGGCATTCCTTCTCACATCACTTCAGTTACAGATGTCAGAGTACTTGCTGGCAGATATGATGGAAATAGCTGGTTAAGAAGCAGGATAGCCAAAAACCCAACTTTTATACCCAGGGAAAACATGAGTCAACAAACTTCAAACTTCAACTCTTTATCTCTGCAGTGGCCATGCTTATAGCCTTTATGGGTTCAGGCCTAAAAGGGGGATACTGTCATATCCCACCAAGTCACCTCTGGTATCTCTGTGACTTCCAGTACCACTTCTGCTTATCTTCAGAACTATCTCCTTACCTCTGTTACTTTTCACTACTGGACATATATTTTGACCTTTGACTCATTCTATCTGACTATATGACTTAGACATTTCTTTTGACTCCTTGATTGTTTAATAACCTTTCACTTAGTTCTTAGAGTTCAGCCTGTGCTTAGCACAGCTCTGGCACTTTGTATCTCTGGTGCATAGCACTAGATTCTGGTCTCCATTCTATCTGTCTTACTCATCCATTAGAATCTCCATTACTCATCTGATTCATCCTCCATATATAAACCCATAGTTTCAATGTTTGTACTTCAGTTTGAATATCAAATAAGTTGTCTCCACTTTGAGTCTGATGCTCAACCTTGACTCTCTATTCATCCTCTACTCTTTATTCATAATGAGGCTAGGAACTTGGCAAGGATGCAACACATAAGTCCTACATCAAAGCCTCATCCTCCAAATCTCCATCCTCCATCTGTTATGGCTGCAAGGACATAACTGCAAAAGGTCATGAATTGCCCACAATGGATCTTGCTGGTGTTTGGCACAAAGATGAGATCTGGGGCATGTTATGGCCACAAGGGCATAACTGCAAAGGGTTACAAATCGCTCAATGTGGATCTTGCCGGTGTTCGGCTAAGGAAGGGATCTAGAGCATGGACAGTGCAGATATGAAGGTCTTAGGGTTAGACACCATGCCTGATCTGCATGAAAGGACCTGGGCATAAGGCACATCATTGTGGATTGTGCGCAGTCACGGGTAAGGTCCAGTTATGAATAGGGGGCATCATGTGGCGACAAGGGCATAGGGTTCCCAGTTACTATAGAGGTAGCCTAGGTCACATGATGTATATATGCTAAGGTATATAAGGCTGGGACAGCTGAGGGCAACCTCAGTCTGTTCTCTTGGGGTTTTCCCCTCATTAGAGTGAGCCCTAGCTCGGGGCGTTCCCTCAGATTAGTGGGTTAGGTTATGCCTCTCTGGCTAATGACGTCCTCGGCCAGATGCCAACATGGCTCCTATATGTGTCTTCCCTCGGCCAGTTCCTTGGGTTGTTCTAGGGGTTGTATCATTAGAACAGACTCTCGATGAGTCAAGACCCCCACTGCAAGTTTAAGGGTGGACCTTTTGATATAGAGGACGTATAGCGAAGCAGCAAGAGTTTTGTTTTTAGCTCTCAGGCAGAATGCTGAATGAGGTAGCCCACTTCACCATTTTTACATCCTGGCCATCCCCCTGGTGAGGTTATGCCTCATGCGCACTCGGCGATGTGTATTTCTCAGCAGATCCAGACAGGGTGTTTCGTCTAGAAGGACTAGAGCCGGCCAGAGGTGGTCCACTTGAAAGCAAACTACAAGGGAGAGCCAGACGCATGTCAGTACCCTAAGCCCTATGGGAAAGAGCCTAGTCAGAGGCCATGTGCTAAGAAGGGAGTCCTTGGGTCCTTTTCAAAGGTTCAGTAGTAGAGGCATCCAGAGCTTCGCGCCCAAAGGTGGTCATAGGTTGTGGAGTTCTCACTCTCCACTTTAAAAAAGCAAAGCGATAAAGTTTGACCAAACAAGCCTTCGTCAGGGCGGAAGAAGGAGCATACAGAACTTTAGTGTTCTGGGCTACAGTTCAGCATGGTACAATGACTGGGAGTATCGGGCTTCCAGGAAAGAAACCAAAATGAAGAGGGGTTGACCGCTCCCCCAGTAAGAAGAAAGCAAAGACCGTGCAAAGTTATAAAGTGAATCCTTATGAATTTTAGGGAATTTTTTTTCTTGTCTTCCCTGCCCATGCTATGTCCATCAGGGCTATCTGTCAGGATGCCAGATGGAAGGATGAGCATAGGGAAGTGGAGGGGACCATAAGGGACCCGGATCTTATGGGTTTACAACCATAGAAGATGAAGACAGAGTTATGCAGAAGTCATGACAACGGATGAGTGATGGCCACGAGGCATGGTTGCAAGTCATGGACATGGGATGAATTTTCACGTGTGCTTGGTGGGCCATGGAGAAGGAATTCTTTTCATGCCTAGTCCTGGTGGCAAAAGTTGGAAGCCATGGTCTGTTCTTGCCTGAAAAGGTTAGTCTCTATGATAAATTACCAGCTGTCAACCAGCAGGAGGTTGAGGCAGTCCCCTAAAGAATCAAAATGGTGGCTGGCACAGTTGGAATCACCTGCTATTTTCCAGAGATCGACACGTGGGGAAGCTGCTCACATCAAATGGGTATTAGATCACCCAGAGTTCAATTGTTAAGGAGGGGATAGTGTTACGGCCATAAGGGCGTAACTGCAAAGGGTTATGAATCGCTCAACATGGATTTCACCAGTGTTCGACTAAGGAAGGGATCTGGAGTGCAGACAGTGCAGATATGAAGGTCTTAGGGTTAGACACCACGCCTGATCCACATGGAAGGACCTGGGTGTAAGGCGCATCATTGTGGATTATGTGCAGTCACGGATAAGGTCCAGTTATGAATAGGGGGCATCATGTGGCGACAAGGGCATAGGGTTCCCAGTTACTATAGAGGTAGCCTAGGTCACATGATGTATATATGCTAAGGTATATAAGGCTGGGACAGCTGAGGGCAACCTCAGTCTGTTCTCTTGGGGTTTCCCTCTCATTAGAGCGAGCCCTAGCTCGGGGTGTTCCCTTAGGTTAGTGGGTTAGGTTGTGCCTCTCTGGCTAACGATGTCCTTGGCCAGATGCCAACATGGCTCCTATACGTGTCTTCCCTTGGCCAGTTCCTTGGGTTGTTCTAGGAGTTGTATCAGGGCGCAGACAGTGTGAATATGAAGGTCTTAGGGCTTGATGCCATGCCTGATCTGCATGTAGCTGGGCATAAGATAGTGGATTGATCACAGTATGGCTATGGTCCAGTTATGAATAGGGGGTATTATGTGGTGACGAGGGTCTAGGGTTCCTGGTGACTTGATTAGTTGCCTAGATCACATGATGTATATACGCTAAGATATATAAAGCTTGGGATAGCTGAGGGCAACCTCAGTCTATTCTCTTGGGGTTTCCCCCTCAAGTAGAGCAAGCCCTAGCTTGGAGTGTTCCCTCAGGTTAGTGGGTTAGGTTGTGCCTCTCTAGCTATAGACATCCTTGGCCAGATGCCAACATGGCTTCTATATATATCTTCCCTCGGTGAAGTTCCTTGGGTTGTTCTAGAGGTTGTATCACCATCCATACATCTAGTACATCTGTGCACTTGCACAACCTCCAACCCTCCGACCCAGTTTTGCCCTTTGGACTTGATCCAGAGAAACTAGACTTGACAAAAGCCAAAGAAGGCTATATCAAGTATTAATAATATTTAAATACCTATCTTATTTCAAAAGCTTAAAAATCCTTTCCATGACATTGTTAAGGCCAGGTGAACTCCAGTCTAAGGCTACTTGAAGTTGTCAGATGGTCAAGATTTGACTTCAGTGACTTAGAGTGGAGTGCTACACTGAGCAACAACAGTGTTGCAATATTTGCAACTTTTTAATATTTGATGAATATCAAACTACCCATTGATGCTAGACCCTCAAACCTATATATTGTCAAATAGTCCTAATCAAGGGCTTTCTGAAAATATATAAATTGCTTATATAATTCCTTCTGGTTAAGGCAATATTCACCAATTAAGCAAGGATACTCATTGCAACATTTTGTTGCTAACTCCATAATATTCTAAATTGATATGTTCTAATGGAATATTATGTAATAAATAGATCATGTGATGTATAATAAGTCTGAAACAATACAAACAAACCACAACACCACTCTTCTTCCACTATTACCATCATGAAATCCCTCTCTTTTGATTAAATCAATTAAATCATTAACTTTTTGGAATTGGATCAATCCACTTGCCAAATATCCCTTGCTACTGGTGTAAACAACTTTACCATCAGTAGAATTCACTCTAGACTTTGTTCAGACTTGGCCAAGCCCTCTTCTGGTCATCCTTTCATTATTACTCCAACTGATATATAATATGCCATTTATTATATTGGTTTTGAAAAGGCTAAAAATGCAGTTTAGGTCACCAAAACTCTTCAGGATGTCAAGAACCAATCCATCTCTACCCAAACAATTCATTGTCACTTGAAGAAGGCTGGAATAAAGGCTGTGGTGAAGAAGAAATGCCCTCTTTTAATCAAGTATCATAGAAAAAAGAGGTTGGACTTTGCTCTAAGTTATAAGGATTCAACTGTGGAGGATTGGAAGCATGTCATATGGTTAGATGAGACCAAAATCAATCACATAGGATTAGATAGAAAGAAGTGGGCATGGAAAAAGGCAGAAGAGAGCCCAAGTGATAGATTGATAAAGGAAATCAGGAAGTTTGAGGGGGATCTCTGATGATATGGGGTGGTATGACCTGGGATGGAGTTGGAATGGCCTGTGAGATAGATGGTAAGATGGATGCTAATCTTCATGTGCAAATCTTGGAGGATGAACTCCAGCAAACCTTGATGGATTATGGCAAAACTTTAGATGATGTCATTTTTCAACAGGATAATAATCTCAACCATACTAGTATGGATTTGAGGTTATGGTATAGCCACCTCAGTCTCCTAATCTCAATCCCTTGGAACACCTATGATTTTATCTTAAAAGAAAGCTGGCTGAGCATTCAAAGTCACCTAAGAGTATTCATGAACTTTGGGAGAGAGTGGTGGAGGAGTGGTACAAGATTGAGGTGAAGAAGTGTCAGAATTTGATTGAAAGTATGCCCAGAAGGATTGAAGAGGTTATCAAGGCCAAAGGAGGATATACATTATACTAATTGTGATATTCTAGATATTAGCAATAAAAACATTGCAATGAGTACCCTTGCTTAATTGGTGAATATTGCCTTAACCAGAAGAAATTATATAAGCAATTTATATATTTTCAAAAAGCCCTTAATTAGGACTATCTGACAATATATAGGTTTAAGAGTCTAGCATCAATGGATAGTTTGATATTCATCAAACATTGTAATATTTTTATTGCTCAGTGTATGCTCTTATTGAACTTGTTCAGTATTTGTCCCAGTATTTTGGAGGGTTAGACTATGACAAAGGAGATGAAAGGGGACTGGAGTTAGCCTAGATTGATAACTGGCTAGAGTACATGGTAGACTACTATAGACTTTATATATGAAGAAGTGGACATAGCATTAGTAACAGAACTGCAGAACTAACCAAGTATGAGTAAGATAAAAGAATAGGAAAGCAGGACCAGAGGATAAAGAATAGGAAGAACATAGCCAGAGCTATGCAAGCATAGGATTAGAGATATTTATGAAGTGGGACTAGGATATAAGAGAAATAAGGAAGTAATGTAACTGAAATGTATAGAATAGTCTGAAGTTGAAGGTCTAAGTCTGGAGGTCATAACAGAAGTCTGGAAGTCAGAGGACCTGGCAGATGTTCAGAGGAGTCTGGAGTTGAGGTTGATTGTCATACAGTGACTCCCAAAAGTATTACAATATTTGACAATAATGCAATGTGTGAAGTGCACTGCAACCATCCATGGGAATCTTGCTTAGCTTTGGTGAGACAAAATCTCTTGGCTACAAATTAGCCTTTGGGTCATGTGATTTGGCCTAGTGGCTATGGAGATATGGCCAATTTAAAACAACAACTACATTGTAATAGTTTTGTCACTTTTGTAAATAGATAGAGTATTTGATATATACTAGTACTTGGTCTATCCTCCTTTGGCTTTGAGCACTGCCTCAATCCTTCTAGGCATACTTTCAATCAAATTCTGACACACCTTAGCTGATACCTTCCATTTCTTCTGAACTTTTTTCCATAACTCCTCTATTTCTTTAGAAGAGTCTTTATACTCTGCAAGCTTTCTTTTGAGGTAAAGTCAGATACAGTGGCTCAAAAAACTGTCCATATATTTGCATATTTTCCACTAAATACAATAATCCTCAACAACCACTAAACCTTATCAAATGTAATGAGTATATCAAATGTAGTATAGACTCATGGCTTTCTACACACTCAAGAATTAAGAGATTTGAATAAGATTTGATAAAATGGCAGTCATTACAACATGACAACTCATGCAGACAGTTTTTTGACTTTATATTGTAATTGTATATATTGGACCCTAGAATGCTGTAATATCATTACATACATTTGAAAAGGGTTCTATTATGTTACATTTATGTAATGGCTGATCATTCAACATATATAAACCCTATCATCTCATTATTATTCTACCATTCTTACCATGAAATCTATCTCCATCTCTTAAAGAAATAATATTATTTCTCTCCTCTCTTGGCCTTTCCTCCAGGAAAATTGCCTCCCAAACTGGCCTAGGCAAGTCTACAATATCTCAGATCCTTTAGGAGATCCAGCCAAAGAGGACAAGACATCTTGGTGGTCACCTTTCAAAGCTTACTTCTATCAATAAATGAGCTATTGTCCAGCAAATCATTACTGGCAAGGCTCAAAATGCTGTTCAAGCCACCCATTTCATTGACACCATTATTGACACTCCTGTCTCCTCTCAGACAGTGAGAAACACCCTCAAGGAAGCCTCATTAAAGGTTGTAGTGAAGAAGAAAAAGCCTTTATTAACTGCTAGTCATAAGAAGAGGAGATTAGCCTTTGCTCTCAAGTACCAACATTGGACTATAGAGGACTGAAAGAGGATTATCTGGTCAGATGAAACCAAGATTAATAGGATTGGGTCAGATGGACAGGAATATATATGGAAAAAGAAAGGAGAGGGTCTAATTTCTATAGAGATCAAAGATATAGTGAAGTTTGGAGGAGGTTCTCTGATGGTATGGGATTGCATGGGGTGGAATGGAGTGGGGGTTTTGAGTGAGGTTGAGGGGAGAATGGATGCTGAACAGTATGTGGCAATTTTGAAGGAAGGATTGCTACAAAGCATGGAAGAATCTGGAATTCCTGAAGATAACATTATCTTCCAGCAGGATAATGATCCAAAACATACTTTAAAAAGGGCCCAGAAATGGTTTAAAGAGCAAGGGATCAAGCTTTTGGACTGGCCTGCACAGTCTCTAGACCTTGCTCCAATAGAACACTCTTGGGGTCACCTCAAAAGACACTTTCAGCTTATGAAAGTGCTCCTAAAGGAGTTCATGAATTATGGGAAAGGGTGGTGGTGGAGTGGGAGAAGATTTCTATGGAACAGTGTCAAAAGTGGATAGAAAGCATGGCCAGGAGACTTGAGGCAGTTATCAAGGCAAAAGGAGGCCATACCAAGTACTAGATATGTAAATTTAATAAAGTCAAAAAACTATCTGCATGAGTTGTCATTTTTGTAATGACTGCCATTTTATCAAATCTTATTCAAATCTCTTAATTCTTAAGTATGTAGAAAGCCATGAGTCTATACTACATTTGATATACTCATTATATTTGATAAGGTTTAGTGGTTGTTGAGGATTATTGCATTTAGTGGAAAATATACAAATATACAGACAGTTTTTTGAGCCACTGTATGTTCTATAGGATTAAGATTAGGAGACTATGCAGGCCACACCATAGTTCTGAAATCTTGTTCTTCTAGCCACTCCTTGACCCTCTTGCAAGTATGCTTAGGATCATTATTTTTCTGGAAGATGATGTTAGGAGGATTAAGATCATAAAACTTCAAGGAAGCCTAGAGCTCATCCTTCAAAATTTGAAGGTAAAGGTCTCCATCCATTCTACCATCAATCTTAGTAGCATATTCAATGCCACTCCAAGTCATACTACTCCATAACATCAGAGAACCTCCTTTGAACTTGAGAGTTCCTTCAATCAATCTATCATTGAGACCTTCTCCTGTCTTTTTCCATACCCATTTGCAACCATCTGACCTAAGATGATTGATCTTAGTCTTATCAGACCATATCACCTGTTTTCAGTTCTTCAAAGTCCAATCCTTGTGAGCATAGTGTTATGGCCACAAGAGTGTAACTGCAAAGGGTTATGAATTGGCCAATGTGGATCTTGGCAGAGCTCACCAGAAGATGGGATCTGGGCCACAGACATCATAGACATGAGAGTCTTGGGCACAGAAGGTATGCCTGATCCATGAGATGCAGGGTGTAAGACAGTGGATAGATTGCAGCAGATATAGTCCAGTAACAAAAAGGGGGTGTTATGTGGCTGACAAGGGCAAAGAGTCCAGTGTCTCTAGTAGATACCTAGGTCACATGATGTATATATGCCAAGATATATAAAGATTGGGGCAACTGAGGGCAACCTCAATCTATCCTCTTGTGGCTTGCCCCCACAATTGAGTGCCCTTAGGGGCATTGATATGCTTGAGTTCTCTTAAGATATCCTCCCTCAACAACCACAGACCCTATATGTGTCTTCTCTTTGCCTAGTCCCTTGGGTTGTCTTAGTGGGGTTGTATCACATAGACAAAGTCCAACCTAGCCTTGCAGTGTTTGATAGAGAGTAGAGGTCATTTAAACTTGATTTTAGCCTTCATGCTAGCCTTTTTCAAGTGATGACAAACTGTATTGGGATGAAGAGGCTGATTGGTGATAGTAGAAAGGGCTTTGGTGACTTGGACTACATTCTCTGCCTTATTACTAGAGATATACAGTGAGCAACAAAACTGTTCCAATAACTAACCTTGACACAGTGCACGAGGCGCACTGCAAACACTCGTGGGAATTTCGCCAAGCTTTGGTGTGACCAAACAAAGTACAAACTCTTGGCTACCAATCCGCCCTTGGATCATGTGATTTGGCTCAGAGGCTGTGGAGTTATGGCCATT
>JBBPUK010000603.1:0-11647 GCA_038094635.1 Tylopilus cervinicoccineus
TCGCCCGCCCTCAGTGGGTCGTCGCCCACCTTACGTTTGTGTCACTACAAGCAGGTGAATTACTGCCATGTAGACATAGACTATGTAGCTACTTTCATCCATCCAAAGGTCTCTGGTGAGACATCAAGCGCATCTAGTTGACGCTGTGAAAGACTGGCAACCCATGCACTATCATAGAATGCCATGGGTAATCCGAATATGGTGTCCCTTGAACTCGTAGGGTTATCGTGTGCATGAATCCTCTTCACAGGCTTTGCACCCTGTCGAGCGAAGATATCATCATCTAAGAATCACTGCATGTCAATAATATCCAGTTCATGATCGATGCAGCGCCGCCATTCCATTTGCTTGACTCGAAGGACGTGTTCAATCTGATTCTCTACAGCACTCTCCTCTGAGCTCATCCCACCTTCTCCGAGGGTCTTGATGAGACGGGTAAGCCACTCCCAAACAGCAACATCGTCGTCGCCTTCCTCAGCCTTGAGAGCAACAATGTGGTCGAGAGTAGTGACCCGACGGGTATATTTCTGGAAGGTTTGAGCGACATAGTCAAATACGAATGATCGAAGAACTTACGTTTCGGCGTCGCGTGGCTTGTCTGCTCACTTTTACCTGCTTATTCATCTCGGTGAGTAATCGTTCTTTGACCTCTTCTTCCGTCTCCAGTTTACCATCTCGCAACAGCTTCGGTTGCCCTTTAAGCCATATGGTACGCAGTTTCTTGAAGCAGTTCTTCAACAGCTCTCTAACATAGTTATCCGACCTCTCGATGGCCCACTTCTCGTCCTTGCATGTCGTTTGGAGCTGGCGGAGGAGAATTTCGATGACTGTACTGTTCCAGGGGGAGGAAGCGTTATGGCGAGGATCGAATGCCAGAGTCTCCTGAGTAGGACCGGGTCTGTCTTCATGTTCAAAAGAATAGACGTCCTCTGCCAAGGCTGGCTCATGGGCGAGAAAGTCAATGTCCTGGCCAATATTCAAAACCTTTTTGAAAAGTACTCGAACTTGGTTCTGCGACGTGGCTCAGCTCCAGGCAAATACGGGGTTGTTGATCTTACCAGCATAAAATCCCGCTCTTTATGCAGCTCAGTTGCTTTCTCGAGCTTGACTTGTTGGTCCTCTGCTCATTTTCGCCTCGGGGAGCGTCTGTTGGGCTCGAGGATGTTTTTCTGATTAAGCAGATTGCGCAGTGCTGCCTCCACAGCTTTCCTGATAACTTCTGCCATCACTGGTGGATTCAGTCCAAGCGCTACTGGCGGATCCGCAGTAGGTGCATGACTTTGTAGACAAGGACCATCTTCACAATCGACGTGCGAGGGAGCTAATGAAGCCGAGCAGCGGGTAGCTGGCATGGTGGGAGATGATGGATCCAAGTGCGGAGTGATCGACGATGGATCGGGCTGATAGTATTCACAATAATCATGAGTAGTACAGTCTAACCGCTGCCGATGAGAACACACCTCGATGATGCCAATGAGCCGTGTCCTGCGTGAAACACCGTGTGACCGCTTTATCCGTCGGATGGTATCAAGAGAAGGCGTCAAGGTAGGAGGTGGAGTTACGAAACGCACGCCTTGACCGGACCGCTGCTGAATGGGTCGGGCAGCATAACGTTGTTCCATGGCAGCCATTTCTCTTTCTTGTTCCGCCTGTCGAAATATATGATTACAGTAGGGCCAAATGATACCAGTGAACAACACACCTTGAGTTTCTCGATCTCATCTCGCATCTGTTTTTCCACTTGAAGAGCTTTTGCATGCACCTCGTGTTCACGCTGTTCCAGCATCTTGGTGTTCGACGTCCGGATCTCCGCCAAATGAGTGTGCATAGCGTTCTATTTGATGTTAGAAGCATTGAATTATGAGACATCGTTGCTAACACCTACTTCAAACCTCTGTTGTAATCCCTCCATCTCGGCCCTGTGCTGATTGGCAGCGACATCTTGAGTGTTATGGAATTGTACCTGTTGTATAGTGTAATGTATTGTTCTACCTGTTCACCTCGAAAGACAAATACCTCAAGATTCTTGCGTAGTGCACTCTGTGCCTCTGATGCAGCCGCATCCCAATTTTGCTGAGCGTTCTTCATCGCATCATGAAACAGCACAGCGTATTGCTGTTCCATGGTCTCTCGTTGTTGTTGGACATCCTGTGAATGATGTCCTATGAGTCACGGATTCCAGAAAGCTTCTCACTTACCAGGCTTTGTTGCTGCAAGTCCGCACGCAGTTTTTTGAGGAGTTCATCCTTGTCATAAAGTTCCTCCCTAAGTTCCTCGGACCAATCTACCTCTCTGAAACGGCACTTGCTGGGCACAAAAGTCTATAAAAACAAGTCCATTGGTGTCCTATGGCATCGCTTGAATCTTGACCTACCTCCCGGCTGCGCTTCCTAGAAGGTACTACATCAGTAGCCGAGGACACACCATCCTTATTGGTGTCCATCTGAATGGCGTGTCAGCGTCGCTGTCATCATACCATGGAGCCTAATTACATTAGCATTGTGCTCACTAGTATCGCTTGGCCTATTAGCAAGATCGAGATGGCGGGTTGGTGTACGAGATCCCGACGAGATTGGTATACGAAGACGGCGGAATGTGGAAGCTGGTTGGGGAGTTGGTGTCGGCGTACGAGAATATGAAGGGCTTTGAGCACGCAGAGGGCCCGGAGTCAGGCGTACAGACGTTGGAGTAGGGCAGTCTTCATCGGCACCATCGAAGAGTGTATCGGAGACCCTTGTTTGTGCATCTTCAGGCAAATGAGTGGGAGGGGTAGGGACATGAAAAGAGTGAGTGGACTCGTAGCCAGACTCGTCCGAAAGTGCACCAGGCATGGGCGGCATTGGGTGAATGGAAGTATCGTGGTGAAACTTATGATATCGTCACCTAAAGAATGAATGGATGACAAAAGACTCACATTGATGAGCACACAGGGCATGGTCCTGAGCTGCGTTATGCTTGATGGTTGACTCGTTGTTGAGCGGGCGACGTCATTACCAGTTTAGGATCGAGGCTGTTTTGCACCATCGTTACCATTATGGCCTCCTTTTGTTAAGCAAGGGACGTCGTCACCTCGCTAAAGAATGCAGAATGGAATGTGGAGGAGCTAGACCTTATACTTGGTCGGATCTAGGCCAACGTTTTTGTTGAGCGGGCGATGTCATTACCACTTTAGTCCAAGGCTGTTAGCACCATTGTTATGGTCACGTCATGCTTGTTGAGCAGGCTACCTCGTCCTGAGGGATCTTAATCTATGTAGACAATAGCAGGGATGATGAAAGTGATCATGACAAAAAATATAAGGCTTGACGTTGCCCACCTGTGATGCCATTATTCTTCTTTCAGGTGCTGGCCACTTCATCGTCGCCCAATGGTGAACAATAGGGCATTTATTCCTCCTTCCCGGATGGTCAGTATATTCGCTGTCTATGGAACAAACATACTAACCTACAAGTCAGACGTCTGAGCTCCATCTTCGATGCTGCTTGTACTGCACAGCATGGCATAAACCGCGACAGGTGATGATGCCTACACGTTGTTCTGACTTCTCGCGTGCTGCGCAACGCTTTCCTATTGCTGAGGGTCTCCTGCAAGATGCAAGGGTGCAGCCCTATGTTCATAATTGCCTCGTTACGGTTTACAAAGGACGTCACACACACTGATTTCATGTGTTTTTCAAGCATCATTCTCACCTCCCCCGGAACCTTCTGCTTGGTGATGAAAACGACTTTCGTGGAGATGTGGTCGTAATGAGAGCTGGCGTTCATCCACGGGGTGTTGTAAATATGAGGGGAAGGGATACACAGATCGCTGACTATATGGTTGTTCGGTAAGCACCTGAAAGGTCGCCAAGTCCAGGCATCTACTTACCAGTCTGTCTTGCCTAGGTTTGCTCGATATGTGCGAGGGTTTCGGCTCCCACATGCTCTCACCTTCGTCAAACCGTTGAGCGGCGCGAGTAGGTACCATTTGCGGGTCACCATGTAGTCTAACGAGTGGAAGTGGGTGAATATATGTTATGTGAGATGTTTTGAGACTCTCCCTTGAACGTTTGAATACGAGTGGCATACGAACGTTATGACACACTCCAAAATACTCGTTGTACATATGGGGCACATGATGCAGCCTGTAAAATTTCATTATGCCTACTGTGCACACTACGCGATATACATTTCATACTCATAGGACAAGTCACCACCTCTCTGGCCTCAACAAACATGATGAATCCCCCCCTTCGGTAAAACTGCTGATTATTTCTGCAACGCTTCCATCAGTACTGAGCATAGGTGAGGTAAGACAGGCTTCCTACAGAAACCTGTTTGGTGGTTCGTTTTGCCTTTTCCGTGGTACGCCCTGCCTCCTTTCCTGTATTGCCCACCTTCGCTGTTGTGATCTCGGATTCATGACGTCGAGCGCGGCTGAATGTATATTTGAGGCGCATCATGATCATGTCGGACACCGGCCAACAATTTTGGTAAATCTCGAGGTCGGGAAATGCGGCTCTGGTCTGTTCTGCTGAGTATGTGGCTAGCAGGGTTATGAGTATACCATACCTTTTCACGGACAAGTTTCAAGAGTGCAGGGTCCTGCGCAGATGCACACTTCGTCGTGTCCAAGTGTTCGTCAATCAGCTTGTGCATAAAACCCTATAAAACCAATGTACTGTGTCCCTCTTGTAGTAGCCGTTTCACATACTTTGAATTTGCTGTAAGCCTTGTGGTTCCAGTCAAGGGCAGCTTCGAGGTTATAGCCTCCTCGACCTGGACGTCCTGGCTCACCCGGAGGCTTCGGAACCTTCAAGTCTTCAATGTTGCTTGAAACAGATTCATCTGAGGACGAGGAAATTTCTGTGATGGAGGACAGTTCGGATAGGGATTCAGAGGGTGCTCGAGAACATTGACGGGGATAAGGTGACCGAGCAGTACGGCTTGAATTGGGGGATACCAGCAAGGTTTGTTGAGGCTTGGGGGAAGATGCGATACGCGATTTCACAATGAAGCGCCGCTGAGGCGGGGCACTCTATGCACGTTTGGGGGGTAAGACCTCGTTAGCGAGTAGAGAAGAGGGAGGTTGAGAGTCGCCAAACAACTCGAGCTGGTCTGTAAGCATTGAGGGGAAAGGAGGTGGGGCATTGATGCTGTCGTCGTAGAACAGTGAGATGACTTTGGCCTTTGGCATGTTGGTCTCTGGTCCTCTTGGTTGGTTTGCATATTAATATGGTTTGCGAAAAGGACCCGGTATTAGGGGGCGCGTACCGTATTGACCAACAAACAATCCTAATAAGTGCTCACAATAGTACATTGACATCTCCAATCGCATCGCCATCATATTGCTGCTACGTTACCATGGCTGAACAAAGAGAGAGCACTACTATTAGTACTGCTATTGTTACCGTGCTTAAATATATATTGAATGGTCGAAGATCTTGAACCTCATCATCATGTTCTTCTCTGCGTTGAACGAACGTTCACGATCCTGCTACAAAAAACTTGCTCGTATTGTACCAAACTTAACCACCATCCACGCGATCGCCATTTCAAACGATGGGCAGAAAATTGCATGTGGTGGTATGAGCTCTTAGCTCCGTCTCTTCGAAATGTCTGTAATGATCAGCACTAGGAGCCGATGGCGTGAAGCTCTGGAGCTTAAAGTCTTACCACGAGATCCCCACGAATCCGACTCATGACGCTTGTGGGGCAATTAGTTGCATCACTTGGATGGCGAAGAAACATGGCGCCATTGAGACACTGTGCTATGGCACAGGTCTTGGCTACCTTGTTTTCCTACGACCGAATGCAGCCGATGTAAGTAGACTCATTTGGACCTTTCAACGGGACTCACCTGGGATTGACAGAAACGGTACCAAGATATCTGTACCAGAAGGCTGGGTTCAGGCTTAGAAATAACTTGTATGGCCTGGGACGCACCTTCGGTTTCTGTGGGTTTGCGCGTCGCAGTAGGAATGAGAGACAACACTATCTATATGTTTCTCCTCGACCCAAACTCTCAGCTTCACTCTCTATTTTCGGGTCGTCTAGAGAGTACTGTGCCGAAATCAATTGCTTTCGCAGGTCCTGGACACATCTACATTTTTGGTTTATTCGACAGCAACATGTGAGTGATCAGATCAAACAATGTTTAAAAAGACCCACTCACATGAACGTAGATTAAAGATGAACATCGGAGATGGTGAAATCTTGAGCGAGTATAAATGTGACTCGGTAATGTATGGCCTTGCTTTGTCCAAAGGCGAGATACCTGAACAGGGGTATAGTGGATATGCCGCTATCAATCAACGGAAGGGGCTTGTTGTCATTGACAACGCAACAAACAGGTTTACCTTGTATCGTCTTGATGGAACCGGCCAAGGTCCAATCCGAACATATGTGACGGATCCGCCAACAATCTGTGTCCCGAAGCAGGTCGCATTCGGCGAGGATTGCAAAGTCGTAGTCGGAGGAAGTGACAATGGATCCGTCTATGTCTTTGAACGAAAAACCGGTCAGTTGGTTGATACCCTGCGACATGCAAGGAACGGTCTTGTGCAAGCAATTAGTGTGAGTACTTCATTCATTCTAAAAGTGCACGTGTTCACCCACAATCAGGTGCAAGACATAGGTGGGCGATGCATCATTGCCAGTGCTTCACCTGTCATGAACAGCGGGAAACCTGCTGTGAATATCTGGGTACACCAGTACATTAAGCCGGAGCCTACCGAAATGGATGCTTGGAGCCGATGGAGCCTCTCTTCAACATTCCTCTTGGTCGGGGTCGTGGTCATACCTCTTGTAGCAATGCTCGTCATTGGGTGGTATGCTTGGCCGAACCTTCAAATGGTGAGTGGGAACTCTTGCGATGATTGCGTTGCTGATGCGCTGCTGTAGGGTGAGTTATTGGGGGATATGTCACCATTGCAACAAATATCGCAATGGTGTGTGGAACTAACTATGCCCCACCTCGACGAAATACCAACTGATACCGTGCCCATCGGCACAAAGTGTTCGACATCGATTCACGCACCTCCAGATGCAGATAGCAAATTTGACAAGTTGGAATTACTCCAGCTGGCGGATCTTGCAGAACGGATCTTGGGCCTAGCCAAGGAAGCGAATTCTGTGGGATTGTACGCTGATGAGGTGGAAGGCAAGGATGAGAACAAGATCATCTATTTGTAAACGTACCAGTGGCACTTCTATTCACCGGCATTGACTTTACACAGGAGGGAGTGAGTGGACCGCAGATCGGCACAACCGCAATGGCGAGAAGAGGTGAGCAAAACTGGGATAAGGCAAGTTGGTAATGCAACGTCATGTGTGAAATTCTTTGTTTACAGATTGCGACATGTCCCTGGCGACCCGGCCTTGTACTCACTTGATGCCAATTTAAAACGCTGGGTCGGCTCTTGGGTCCATAAGCCCACTGACCTCTTCACACAGTGTGTACACGCTGATTTCATTCGTTTGGATTCTCCTTAAACAGTCTTCAGATTGCCATGCCAGCTTCGCCCGCCGCCTTCAAGCGGTGTATGTGCAAAAAATGCATTCAGCAGGATTCCTGGGGAGTCCTCATGGAAGCTCGACGCATTCCCGTCCACCTAAATCGTGTCAAGAACGAGCGGGCCACATCATGACCCACATCAGCACAGACTTTGATGTCGAATACCCCACCAAATGTTTCATCCACCGCTCTCAAGCACTGCACATGCCAAAGGTGCAGCCAACAGAATCCCTGTGGTGTCCTCATACCAGCATGTCAGATTCCCATCCATCACAACCATATCCGAGTCAGACACGAGCGTGCCAAAACTCAAGAGACTACGGCATCTGCCCTGCCTTCAGAAGCTGACGACGCAATGCAAGATTTAGCCCATCACCTTTTTGCGCTCACCATTATGGACGAGGGGCCCGGTGTAAAAGCCACTGCAAGCAAGTTGTGGAACTCCCGTTCCGACGTTCATGCAGCAAGTCACAACAATCGTGTCGTTGCTGGCGCTCTCAGTCCAATCACACCTCCTGAAGTCATGGCCTCTATCAACCGTATTCTTTCTGTTGGTCCCTACCTTCCTACCCCTCCTCGTGTTGTTGCTGGCACTCTCAGTCCTGTTTCTCCTTCCGACCCTCCTATCCTTCTCCCCACTCGCTCTGTTGCTGGCACTCTAAGTCCCGTTCCCCCCTCCGAGATCCAAGTCATGGATTCCTTCAGCCGGATTCCTTCAGCCGATCCTGACCCCACCCCTCCTCCTTGTTCTTCATCCGTGCTACAGGCTTCAACGACTGGCGGTCGAAGACTTGGAATTTCCAGGCGAGATTGTGATCAACGCTCACGCAAAGCATTGAAACTCCTGGAAAACATATGGATGCGAATTCAGCATTGTCACCGACTTCTCCTTGGCGCGATCGATCACAATCATGTTCAAGTATTACGCAATGAGCTCGTAACCCTCCATGAAGCCATTGAGAAAGTTAGGCGTGATACGGACGTGGTCTACTCTTGCAAACAGGAGCTCCTCAGTTCCTTGGCTGAGCTCGAGCTAAAGCTTAACTCTGCATTTCCGCAAGAGACTTCTACAGGCCCCGTCGAGATCATTACCAGTAGGTGTCCCGTTTCGTCTGTTGATTAAGGCTCACTCGTATCACATAGGTTGCGAGACACCCCCCATCGACCGTATGGACACGGTACCCCAGCTTGCATTGATAATTGGGGTAGTGTGCTTCACTGTAATGGGGGTAGGCAGACGTGGCGGGGACTTTATCATCGGCGCACTTTCCCTCCTCTTACATCTCACATGCCAGATGTTCGCAGGGTCCCATTCACACATGCACGCCAATATTTTGCAACAAATACCATCTACCATCGAAGAAGTAACCGCTAGACTCAACCTGTCATGCAAAACCATTCCATTCGCAGTATGTGCATGTCACTGCACATATCCTCCGTCGTTCACTTCCGGATCCTCGACTCCATCCTATCCAGAATATTGCACCAATTTTTTGAAGCCGGAAGTTCTATGTGGGGAGCTACTGCTGGGTATGAACATGCGGGGAGATCATCAGCCGAAGAAAACTTTTTTATATCACGACTTCAATGATTATCTCGCGAGCCTCCTTTTACATAGTGATATCGAGTCTTTAATGGACCAATCTTGTGATAAACTTATGTCGGACTTGTCCTCCCCGAGGCAACATTTCATCCGGAATGTCTTCAATGCCGACTTTCTCCGAGAATTTCGTGGTCCAGATCCACAGAGACTCTTCGTTGATCGTGGAGATGAGGGCCGTTTCATATTTGCTCTACACGTTGATTTCTTCAATCCTGAAGGGATGCGCTTATGGGGCGCGCGGTCTTCATCTGGGATAATATCCATGGCATGTCTCAATCTACCTCTTGAAATCAGGTACAAACCCGAAAATATGTATCTCATGGGTGTAATACCGGGCCCCAAGCAGCCGTCCCTTGAAAACCTCAATCATTACATGCGACCGCTCATCACAGACCTCGCAGCATCATGGGAGCGGGGTGTTCGTTTCTCCTCGACTGCGACCTATCCACAGGGTCGTATCACTCGTAGCGCCATTGCGCTTGTTGTCTGCGACCTCCCTGCTGCACGGCACGTCTCTGCACTTGCTGGTGTTGGCAGCCATTTTATTTGTAGCATATGCAACTGTTACCACAGGCGAAATTACGGGCGAGTGGACTTCGTAAACTGGATGCTGCGCGATCGGGACAAGCTGCAGATGTACGCAGAACAGTGGCGGGATGCAAGTACGACCGCCGAGCGCGAGCGAATTTTTAAGGAACATGGTGTGCGCTACTCCGAGCTCTGGCGACTGCCGTACTGGGACCCCGCTAGACAGCTTGTTATCGATTCGATGCACTGTGTGCTCGAAGGATTGGTTCAGCATCATGTTCGCAGCCTTTTAGGCCTCACAACGGAAAACACAATATCATCTTCGACGCAACCTCCGCCTGCATTCCAGTACAACTTCCCTTCCGTTGACCAGACTATGGACACTACAGAATCTTTATCCACCAAGGAGGTCACGCAGATCTTGACTATCCACCAACACCTCACTCACCCGGTTCCTAACCCCAGTGATCCCGTGGTCGTCAATGCATCGATGGAAAAGCTCCTTGATAACTTACTCCGCAAGAATCTAGCATCGCTTAGGTTTGTTTGCACAATGCTTGAGTGTGTACCGGCGAAGAATGGTCGGCTGTACAAGATAGACTACGCGAAGGCACTCGTCCAATGGGTAAGAAGTGTAATGCTATTGTATCTTCATTGTGCTCACTCTTACTAGCGTTCGAATATGCTGCTCTCAGCCCCTCTGAAGGAGACTCCTCCGTCTCACATGATCAGTGTTGTGGAGCATATCCGCAATGTCATTCGTGATACATCGACACCATCTTGGTTTGTCAAGGCGCCACCTAACTTTGGTGACTCAACTGCGGGAACACTCAAGGCCGATGAATGGCGTTCGCTCATTACCATTTACATTCCTATTGCCCTCATAAGTCTCTGGGGCCTGCCAGACTCAGAGACGACCTGGACGAGCCTGAAGACTATACTCGATCACACAATGCTACTCGTGTCGGCAGTCAACCTTTGCTGCGCGAGGACAATGAGCTCTATGCGTGCTGAGGCGTACCGGTCCTGCATTGCGAGTTACGTCCATGACCTGCCACGTATTCACCCCACCTTTAACTTGCGACCCAATCATCATGCCGCTATCCATATCTATGATTTTTTGAAGCTTTTCGGGCCTGTCAACTCCTGGTGGACGTTTCCGTTCAAACGTTTGATTGGCGTACTACAGCGTCTCCCTAAGAACCATAAGTCTGGTCAGCTCTCGACTAATGCCCACATGTATCTGCTCACGGACCCTATAGGTGAACTCGAGAACACAATGGTCGAAACCTATCTTAAAGCTGCAAAGCTTCGGGTGTGGTTATCTCGCCCCCAGTGTCCCCAAGTAATCCGAGAATGCAAAGTTTTACTGGACCGCGCTTATGAGGTTCACGATGACGATGCTCAATGGTTTGCAGGGTCGTCATCCAAGCCTGTCCCGGTAGACCTTCAGAAGCTGATCATGACAGGCAGAGCAATTTTCCATTCACGCCTGAGACTATCCGGGCTTGTATACAGTTGTTCCTCTACGCATCTCGGTAACTCGCTGATCCTCTTTTACCCCAATGGCACTCGTTCGTCGCCACCAGTTCCGGCCTGCATAAAGTACATTTACGAGGTCGATGGTATCATTGCCTTTGCAGTACATCGACAGTGTCTACTGTCAAGTGACTTGCACGATCCCTTTGCCTTGTACCCACACTTTTCGGCAAGGTCATACTCGTCGGCACTATCAGATCAGCTGGAGATTGTGCAGACAGGGTGGATCATGTGTCACTACGCTCGTTGGCCGGTTTCGAGAGATCGCGTTGTAGTTCTTTCATTGTCACGGGTACGTTACTTCACTAGGGCATGTACAATCAAGTCTAACGGTCACTATATAGGATTAACGTTCTTGCTGTATTACAGTGTGCTCAGTACCAGAATAACTTTTTGTCTGCTTTGATGAGTATTGCTGGGTTAGTATTCACTTCGCCCGATCTGAGTGAAAGCAAGTGGCGACGACCCACCGAGAATGGGCGC
>JBBPUK010000605.1:0-11638 GCA_038094635.1 Tylopilus cervinicoccineus
TAAAAAGGTCAAGGAATGGCTGGAAGAGCAGGAATTTACCACCATGGTGTGGCCTGCATAGTCTCCTGACATCAATCCCATTGAACATCTCTGATGTTACCTCAAAAGAAGGCTAGCAGAGTATGAATACCCTCCCAAGGGAATTCTGAAGTTATGGGAGAGGATTCAGAAGGTGTGGGAGGAGATATATGGAGGAGTGTCAGAAGTTAATTGAAGCATGCCTAGGAGGATCCAAGCTGTGCTCAAGGCCAAAGGAGGGTATACCAAGTGCTAGATATATTAAATACTCTCATTGTTACCAAAAGTTCAATAACTGTTACAATGGTATAGCTGACTTACAATGGGCATATCTCCACCACTAATGGGCCAAATCACATGACATAAGGACCAAATTGAAGCTAAGAGTGTGTACTATATTTCATCTCACCACATATAGATGGAATTCCCATGGGTGCTTGCAGTATGCTGCATGCACTACATAATCATTAGTTATTGTAATGCTTTTTGGAGTCACTGTATGCTCATCCTTCCTAGTGACATTCCAGCACTATGCCCTGACAGAGGAATGCCACCTAATGGCCAAATGGGGGAAGAAGAAAAAAATTTCCATAGTTTTCCACAAAGTATGCATGGATTCTTAAAGTTTGTCACCTTCACTTTATTTTATGGGGAGCAGTCAACTCCAGATTTTGGTCTCTTTTCTGGAAGCCCCTATACTCCCAGTGATTGCAATGCTGAACAGTAGCCCTAGACCTGAGTGTCCTGTATGCTTCTCCTCCCACCCTAATGAAGGCTGATGTTGGTTTTTCATTTTGTCAACCAGAGATAATATCTCTTCCAACTGCTTCTCAAGAGGACCAATGCTGTCTGCTACTGAACTTCTTATAAGGGTCCAAAGGTGCTTATACCCATTAATGCTCAGATTCACCAAATGTCCATCTCACTCTTCTCCATTGTTTGCTTTTTAGCAGACTATAATAAGCCAGCTCTAGTCCTTCTTAACAAAACTATTCCAAGGAATCTACCTCAAAGTACACATCACTGAATGCACATGTGGCATAACCTCACCCAAGGGAAGACAAGATGAATAAGTGGTAGAGTGGGATGCCTCTTGCTAACCAGTGATCTTCCCAGAGCTAAAACAAAAACTCTTTTACTTCCTATATGTCCCCTTCATTAAGAGGTTTGACATTTTTGTCAGTAACACTAGGGATCTTGACTGATCAACAGTGTGTTCTAATGATACAACTCCTAAGACAACCCAAGTCTAACAATGAGGGAAGACATAGATAGGAGCCTATGGTTGTTGAGCAAGAACATCTTAAGAACTCAAACATATCAAAGCCCACTAAGGAGCCCCTTCTATGATGGGGGAAAACCCAGAAGGATAGACTGAGGTTTCCCTCAGTCATCCCAGCCCTTATATACCATAGCATATATACATTATATGACCTAGGTCATCTATACATATTAGGCTACCCTCTACCCTTGTCACTATATGATATTCTCTTTTTATATCCAGATCATAGCTGGCTATACCCCATCCATAGTGTTGTGTCTTATGCCCTTGGCTCATTGATCAGGCATATGCACCACACCTATGATCCTCATTTCCATGTCATCCATAGCCCAGATCCCAGATCCTTATCTTAATAGGTGATTCTAGCCCAATGGTGAGCTCCACTGAGATCCATTATGGCCATTTTGTAAGCCATTATTCATTACACCCTTATGGCCATAATAGAGATAGTCCACTAGAGTTGCTAGATGTAGCCAAGTGATAAAGGGCTAGCCTCTATGATATAGCAGTGAGAGGTCCTGGGATACAAGGGTACAAATGAGATTATCATCTAAACTGGAATGCTGACTGGAATGTAGCTGACTCTGACTTAGATTTAGAGTCTGAAGGTATCTGGGATACTCTATAGAAAATCTTGACTAGATGGAGTATGTCCTACTTCATGACAAAAGAGACAACTAGAGAGTTTCAATCTTTTGTTATGTGAGACATTATACTAGGGTTTTGTTATCAGTAGAAGCCTGAGGCCATCATATTCTAGTATCTGACAAGCAAAGCAAGTGACTAGGGATGAGGACAAAGACTAAATAAAGACAAATTAATAGACAGGAGCCAAAGCCACCATATTCCTAAAGATCAAAGATAAGTTGCAAGTTCAAAGACTAAAAACTAGGCTTGCCAACAGGCAGAAGCTAAAGCCACCATATTTCTAAAGATGTAAATAAGGGTAAGGTCTTAAGAGACCCAGAGAGACTAGAGCTGGTTGTAAAACTATAGACAAGGGCTGGCTTAGAGTCCACAGATAATGGCTGACTTAAAGGTTATAGATGAGGACTAGTACTAAGACTGTAGATGAAGTCATAGAGGACTTGAAGAACAAAGAGTTAGAGTCTGGTTACTGTTACGAGTCAAGGGGTTCTCTTCATATGCCCACATTCTTTTTCCTCCGTTATTAACTACGCTTTCCATGATTCCCCTTTTCTCTTATTTTCTTTACAACATGCACTCAGGAGAACTTCAGTCGTCTGTTCATATGCCGATGACCTTTTGATGTATTCTAGTACCAGTGGCTTTCCCCTCTCCGATATATCTTCAAACCACTGGTAGCGCCCCTCCCCATTCCAGTATTTACCTTTCTTGACCTGGTCCGTGCTTCGCCAGTTTGCCCTATAAATAGGGCCCTCGTGTGTATTATCACTTTAGCTTGTTCTACGCAATCTACGTGCTAGAACTCCTCCTCAGAACAGCAAGACGTCCATAGTCAACCTTCTGAGTAACATCCACCTTTGAGCTGACCCGACATCCCTCTTGAAGAGTTCTTCCCTCTCAGTAAAAGGGACTATTCTAGACGAACATTCTTCGCCGTTGCTAACCTTCCACAGGAAGCAACAAGTGTCGCCCTTGGACGTCACCTATACGTCAAGGAGGAGGACTACGGAGGTCAAGTCGATCTGTCTAGTAGTTTTAGAACATTTGCATAAGGTGCCGTCGCACCATAACAAAAGAACAAGCTCGTCCAGTCATCCCCTGCTTTTCAGCAGAAGGGACCCAAACCATCTCCCACCCTGTCCAGATCCTATAGGTCCCCACCCGAGCACTCTGACTCGGAATCAGACACCACCCCACCAAGGCCTACTCCTCAAAACCCTCACCCACAGCGATCACCCCTCACTCGCCCACCTCCCATATCTGCTCCCACTCCTACCCTCGCTGGTCTCTCTAACCCTACTCACCTACCACCGGTAGTTGCACATCCTAGAATCACTCTGCCACCCTGAGGCTTGACACCCCCTGGACAACCCTCCATCCTACCACGAACACCAGACGAGACAAGTATGCCTACTGAACTGAAGGGCGGGTTGCCCAACGATTTCTCTGGAGACGCAGACGATGCCAATCGATGGCTGTTAGCAATCAAGGCCTACTTGGAAATCAATGTGCCGGTCTATATGACGGAGGCGGCAAAGATCATATTATTACTCAATAAGATGAGTAAAGGACGTGGAGCCCACTTCGCGGAAGCATGGTATAGGACCATGAACAAGACCCCAACTATCCCAAGGACCTTCAAGGAGGTCTCAGATGATTTCATCAAAACTTTTCTCCCCTTAGATTTGAAACAGAAAGCTCACTACGCAGTAGCCAAACTCTGGCAGAACACCCGTGATGACCAGGGATTTTCCAGATATATTACAGATTTCCAACTAGAAGCAGCCAAGACAGCCTTAGGAGATGCTTCGATGGTACTTATTGATGAATTCGCAAGAGGTCTGGACAGAGATCTCACTCAGATGATACTCTCCATGGAAAAGGTACCTGACACTCTCAGCAGCTGGATCCAGACTGCCAGCAAGTTCCACGCCCAGAAAGAAAGACTTCGCTTAATCCAGAATCTTCGACGAGGGGGAAGCGGTGCATCATCCTTCATCCGCAGAGATCCGAATGCCATGGATGTAGTGTTACGGTGTGACAGCACCTAACGCAAACGTTCTAGAACTACTGAATCAGACCGTCTGAACTTCCGTAGTCTTTCTCCTTGACGTATGGGCGACGTCCAAGGCTCCTTGACATATAGGCGACGTTCAAGGGCAATCCTAGTTACTTTCTATAGGGGGTTAGTAACTGCAAGGAGTATTCCACTAGAATAGTCCCTTTGACTGAGAGGGAAGAACTCTTAAAGAGATAGATTGGAGATAAAGGTTGGTTTACTCAGATTGCCGACTATGAGGGACTTTAGTCGTTCTGAGGAGAAGTCCTAGCACGTAGATTGCGTAGAACAAGCTAAAGTAGTAATACACGCGAGGGCCCTATTTATAGGGCAAACCGGCGGGGCACGGACCAGGTCAAGAAAGGTAAATACTTGAAAAGGGAGGAGCGCTACCAGTGGCTTGAAGATATATCTGGGAGAGGAAGGCCACTGACGTTAGAATACATCGCGAAGTCATCTGCATACGAATGGACTACTGTCGTCCTCCTGAGCGCGCATTGTAAAGAAAATAAGAGATAGGGAGAATCATGGAAGGCATAGTTAATAAAGGAGGAAAAAGAATGCGGGCATACAAAGAGAATCCCTTGACTCGTAACATGTAGATGCCATGAAACTCACGCCCGTACAACGAGCTGAACATATTAGGAAGGGGCTGTGCTTTATCTGCCACAAGAAGGGCTGTTCCACGCACAACCATCAGTGCCCAGGAACTGATCGGACTTACGAATACAGGGCCAACCTGATGCCCAAGAATCCTAACGGCGGAGTGCCCACCACATCTAGAAACCCCTTCCAACCAACGACCATCAGAGCCACGGATACTATCAAGGAAACCGAAGGGGACGTCCTGTCGCAATCTGCTCTCACGAAATATTTGAACTCCTTAAACACAAAAGCTGTTCCCCAGGAGGAAGTGCTTAGAGTACTTGAGGCAGTGTATAACGAAGAAGAACCGAGAACATCAGGAGAAATGGTGGAAGTCAAAGCCATAGCCCTAGAGGATTTTTGAAGTGGAAGGATGCGTCGATGTCTCCCCTTCCGTATCATGTGATGACTATACTGGTAACAGATGGAAACACCCAATCCATGCGAATTCCTTTAACCATCCAGTCAGAATTAAACATCAACACCAAGGCCCTAATAGACTGTGGGGCCACAGGAAATTTCATTCATCTATGAGTGGTGGTCAGGCACAGTTTACCAACAAGAAAGCTGAAAACGAAAATGACAGTGCGAAACGTGGACGGGACTTTAAACAAAGCCGGATTGGTGCAGATGGTTACCACCTTAAACATCAAGATAGGGGACTGGGAAACTACGGAAGACTTTCTCGTCCTAGGTTGCGGAAAGGAAGAAGTAATCCTTGGACTTCCCTGGTTGAGAAAAGTGAACCCCACTATAGACTGGAAGACAGGAACAATAATGTTCTCCCCCCACCTAACAGAAGAAGACCTGTTACCCCAGAGATATATTCTATGGTATCTAGGAATTGACCAGACTAGATCCCTGGAACGAAAGTATAACAAACGATATCTACCATCAGTACAAACCTGCCGAGTCACGATTACCTCTGAAGTTGCCCAAACAACACCAAAGAAGCAGATAGAACTCCCACCTGAATTCTGAGAATTTGCTCCCATATTTGAGGAACCACCAAAGGGGGAGTTACCTCCTTCGCGACCTTTTGATCACGAAATAGAACTTAAAGAAGGGTTCATACCGAAAGTTGCTAAGGCCTACCCACTGAATCCGAAGGAAATAGAGGCCTGTCAAGAATTTGTTGACAAACACCTAGCATCAGGGAAAATAGTGGCATCAAAGTCCCCCCAGGCCGCTCCCTTCTTCTTTGTTCCAAAGAAAGATGGTTCTCTGTGCCCTTGCCAAGACTACCGACATCTGAATGAGTTCACTGTAGGAAATGCCTACCCCTTACCTTTAATATCGGACCTACTCAACCGATTGAAAGAGTCCCGACATTTCACCAAGTTCGATGTACGATGGGGATATAACAACATCAGGATTAAACCTGAAGACCAATGGAAGGCAGCCTTCATTACGCCGTTCGGCCTCTTTCAACCAACAGTAATGTTCTTCGGCCTCCGAAATTCTCCTGCAACGTTTCAGGCGTTCATGAACCATATCTTCAGGGACTATGTAGCGGAAGGATGGCTTGTTATCTACATGGATGACATCCTTATTCATTTTATAGATCTAACAATGCATCACAAACGAACCAGATTAGTCCTAAAATGCCTGCAGGACCATAAACTATATCTCAAGTTGTCAAAATGCTCCTTCGATGCTTCGGAAGTGGAGTACTTAGGGATGATCGTCTCTAAGGATAGGATTACTATGGATAGCGCCAAATTAACGGCAATCGAAAACTGGAACACCCCACAGAACGTCAAAGGAATCCGAAGTTTCATTGGATTCTGTAACTTCTATCACAAGTTTATTCCTTCTTTCTCCAATATCGCTCGCCCTCTACTGGAACTTACCAAAAAGAATGTCCCATGGAACTGGTCTCCCACCTGTGAGAATGCCTTCCGTCAACTGCAAAAGGTTTTCACCTCCTTCCCTGTCCTTCGCATGCCAGATGTCTCAAAACCCTTCTTCCTCATGACAGATGCCTCTCTCATCGCCACCGGAGCCGTGCTCCAACAGAAGGACGAAAACAGAGATCTTCATCCATGCGCCTACTTGTCGAAAACTCTTGGAGACGCCGAACGTAATTATGATATCTATGATAGAGAATTACTGGCCGTCATCTATGCCTTGGAAGAGTGGCATCAATATTTAATGGGAACCCCCCATCCCGTCACCATAATCACCGATCATAAGAATCTTACATATTTCAAACAACCCCAAAAGCTCTCGCAACGACATGCGAGATGGTAAGTTTTTCTCCAAGATTTTGACCTACTGTTTCTATACCAACCCGCATCTTCCCTCACCCCCGCAGATGCCCTCTCCTGCGCCCCCTCCGTTGACACTGATGGCGATAACACAGACCTACAATTACTACCTGGCGATCTATTCCTCAACACTATTGATGTTGCCCTCCTAGAAAAGATCGCCTCCTCCTCTTCAGCAGATCCTATCGTACTTTCCGCCCTCCAGAAGATGTCTAGCACCTCCTAACCGGGTGATATGCCACACTTCCATTGCTCCGCCCTGACCGATTGGTCCTTCTTGGACAACCGTCTCTACTTCAAGGGACGTCTATATGTCCCTCCATCAGAGAGACAGTCACTCGTCTCCTCCATTCATGAATCCTTTGCAGGGGGCCATGGGGGAATTCACTGCACCCAGAACCTAGTCCAACGCGATTTCTGGTGGCCTGGACTCCTTTCCTTTGTCAGACGATTCATAACTGGCTGTGCGGCCTGTCAGGCGAATAAAGTAAACACCCACCCCTCTGTACCTCCTCTCCAACCTATTTCATCCACCTCCCTCCACCCCTTTTCCACCCTGTCGGTCAATCTTATCACTGGCCTCCCTCTTACCCGAGGTTTCGACTCCGTTATGGTCGTGGTAGACCATGGTCTTATGAAGAGGGTGGTATATACTCCATGCCGCTCTGATATCTCCGCAGAAGGAGTAGCCCAACTCTTTTTCGAACATGTCTTCCCGCGCGTTGGTCTACACGATAAGCTTATTTCAGATCGAGGTCCCCAATTTGCCTCTGCCTTTGCCAGAGAGCTGGGAAGACTACTCCAATATGACATCGCTCTGTCCACCGCCTATCACCCACAAACTGACGGAGAAACTGAACAAGTAAACCAAGAGCTAGAAACTTACCTCCACCTATTCTGCGAAGGAACGCCCCAAAGATGGGTAGACATCCTCAAGATGGCAGAGTTCCATCACAACTCCTCGGTTCATTCATCCACCAACAAAACCCCGTTTTTTCTTCTCTTCAGGTATGAACCACGTACATACCCTCCCCTGGGAACCACCTTTCTACCAGCATTACAAACCAGACTCGATAACATAGATTTCGCCCGAAGAGAAGCCCTAGCCGCCCACGAAAAGACCCAACGATTAATGAAGGAACGAATAACCACCAGTTTTAAACCATGGAAAGTCGGGGACAAAGTGTGGCTGGAAGCTAGAAACCTCCGACACCCGAATCTACCTAGAAAACTTGCTCCGAAAAGAGAAGGCCCCTTTGAAATCACTGAAGTCTTATCCACACTCGCCTATCGATTGAAACTCCCTGCTGCCTGGAAGATCCACGACATGTTCCATACATCCCTCCTAACCACCTATCGGGAAACTGCGGAACACAGCCCCAACTATCTCCAACCTCCCCCCAATCTGATTGATGGTGAGGAGGAATATGAAATAGACCGGATCTTGCACCACCGCGGGCCACCATCATGAAGGCAGTACCTGGTAACCTGGAAGGGATACCCCGAATCAGAACGTACCTGGGAACCAGAGTCCAACCTTGATAATGCCTCAAAAATTTTACAAACGTATAAAACCACCAACCACCTCTGAGAGATGCATGCCCTCCAACCTGGACAACTACACCCTCACAGATCTTATTCCTCCTCGAATTGTATTCCTACTTCTTATCCACCTCCTGCACTTCATTTTACTAGTGACTGTCGTTCCCCTACTCTCTCATTATTTCCAAGCGTCTACCCTCCGTCACATCTAAGTCATGACATATTCAAGGACCACCAGAATCACCACCAGTCGTCACCCTCCCCGAGTTCATTTAAGTCAACTCTTCTCCTCATCCGCCAATCTCCACTAGTTAACCGACACAGATATGAATCGCCCCTTCTTTGCCTCACGACAACATACCCCCTCCTCTGCAGAGGACCTACGACGAATGGAGCACGCCCTCCAGGACTCCCGGCTAGCCCTATTCTTCGAAGCACTGGTAGACGAGGAATCACCCCTTGCCCTTCTACGCTCAGTGTTCCTCCAAACCTCTCGACTCGCCCTCATTGCAGCAAGACCAACCACTGACACTTCCGAAGGAACCCGTCTTCTCACTGAAATGGTGCGCGACATAGAACGACGAGCACACACCCCTCTCCTCCTTGCAATGGACCAGTTAGGATTAGCAGTGTTAGTTGCTTTAGTAGAAGAAGACGCCCGTTACCAAGCCCAATCGTCTCCCCCGTCCTCCCCTCCCTCAGCATCATCCTCACCCCTACTTGATGGAGAAATCGCCCTGCTAGAATTATAGGATCAGATATCCCTACGAAGGAATGAAGGAGTGTACCCCCTTGCCATGACCGACCAGAGGTTCGTTTCAGCTTGTCAGCAATGTCATTGTCTAGGGCATTCCATCCTGGATTGCACCTTTTACTTCTGCCCTAGATGTGTCCTCCCCCACCTAGGACACACAGCAGCTGCATGCCCCCACCCTGAACGACTGCGTTCCTCTCTCCCATTCCCAACTGCTCCCCTTCCTATGCCAGCACCGGGATCGCGACCACTAGCCACATGGATCACGGATCATCCATTTCGTCACAATGCCCAGAAGACCACTGCCCTTGAGGCAGACACTCAGTACTCCCCCACTATGACAGCAAGGGAGATTTTTACAGATAATTACGATGATCCAATGGACGAGGTTGGGATCGCAAATATTACAGGATCCCCTACCCCAGAGACTAGAGGTTATTGAAGTCAAAGCTGGGGAGCTTCGTCTTCACGACGGGGGTAATGTTACGAGTCAAGGGGTTCTCTTCATACGCCCGCATTCTTTTTCCTCCGTTATTAACTACGCTTTTCATGATTCCCCTTTTCTCTTATTTTCTTTACAACATGTGCTCAGGAGAACTTCAGTCGTCCGTTCGTATGCCGATGACCTTTTGATGTATTCTAGTACCAGTGGCTTTCCCCTCCCCGATATATTTTCGAACCACTGGTAGCGCCCCTTCCCATTCCAGTATTTACCTTTCTTGACCTGGTCTGTGCTTCGCCAGTTTGCCCTATAAATAGGGCCCTCGCGTGTATTATTACTTTAGCTTGTTCTACGCAATCTACGTGCTAGAACTCCTCCTCAGAACAGCAAGACGTCCATAGTCAACCTTCTGAGTAACATCCACCTTTGAGCTGACCCGACATCCCTCTTGAAGAGTTCTTCCCTCTCAGTAAAAGGGACTATTCTAGACGAACATTCTTCGCCATTGCTAACCTTCCATAGGAAGCAACAAGTGTCGCCCTTGGACGTCACCTATACGTCAAGGAGGAGGACTACGGAGGTCAAGTCGATCTGTCTAGTAGTTTTAGAATGTTTGCGTAAGGTGCCGTCACACCGTAACAGTTACCCTAAGGATGATGAGTGGTCTCAAGAACTTGCAGAGATCAGACTAGAGAGAATATATAATTATGTGGATTGAGACTAAAGAATACAAGTGATCTATTCAAGCTTAAGTAGTGCTCAATAATGAGCTTGACTAAGCAAAATAGAAAGTTGTAGAATACTGAAGAATAAGAGTGACAAAGAAATAGAGAGTATCATATGATATGAAGAGCAAATAGGAAAATAGGAAGAAGTCATATAATAATAGAAGCCAATGAAAGAAAGAATATGCAAGATGAAGATGGGAAGATCTAGAACATAAGGTAGAAGAGGAATGTTTAAAGAGGAGTGTCCTTCCAAGAAGAAAGAGAATGCTAAGAAAGGCAAGCAAGAAAAGCAGCATTGGATTTCAGAACAAGGAGGTAGTATGGCAGATGAAGGATGAAAAGGAGAATATTAGAAATGGAAAGTGCAGGTTCACAAAGGATAAGAAAGGCAGCAGATTGAAGGAAAAGAATTGTAACAACAGTAAGGTATATGATAGCAAGCTGAATAGCTAATAGTCTCAACCTACTTAGAATAACAAATAGCTACAATTCAAATATATAAACTAAGTAGCTGAGAATAAATACTAGGGATCACCTACCCTTAGATCACCTACTAGCTTGATCTTGCATGCTCAGACTTATATTCTATACCATTGAATATCTCTACTATGATCATTTCAACTCAGTGACTTACATAAAGTCACTTATATAGTCTATATATATTACCTACACTCATAGTCTATCAATATCACTTGTCACACCTCTAGAATCAGGTGTGCTCCTCATCTTCTATGCTATTCAGAAAGGCCTAGTCATCAGATTCTCTTTGCACTTGTTTCTATCTCCTGGCTGTAGTAGTACTTATAGGCATCTACTCTACACTATACTCTATCTTCTTCTTAAAGATTAGTATTTCAGCAATCTTTTGAAGTCTATGGCTGCAAATTACAGTTATACTCAAATGCAGGCAAAAGCAAAGGTGGAAAATAAAAGAACCAAAAAAATTTTTAGCCATTTTACTGGCAAGTGATGTAGTAACTAAACATAAGGTAAGTTCATCATTTTTGCCTATGAGGAACAGATAACCTCAAATTCTACAAAGCCACAGAGGTCTCATCACTTTTACTAGGAGCAAATAATCTATCACCAAAGAAGCTCAACACTTTTGATACTAGAAAGTGGAAACCCTGCTTATAGTAAGTCTATAAAAAAACCTAAACAGATTCTATGAAACAATCTTAGAGTGATGACCAATATGGTATATCTAAGATACTCAAGAGAACTTGTTGAAAAATTAGAACTAAGGGACT
>JBBPUK010000606.1:0-11634 GCA_038094635.1 Tylopilus cervinicoccineus
TTGCGGAGAGAAACAAATTGTAAATCCAAGAGACCGCGAGTGAGAAAACGAACATGATTTGACCGAAGAGTGATGCCTGAGGAATGAGGAATAATTGGGCGATGAACTGGATCGTGAGGAGGATGGAACAATATCCAATGTATTCGTGATGGAGATCGCTCGGAAATTCGAGAGAAAACTTGCCAAGTGTGATCGAGTTGACGGCACCTTCATGCCCTTGCAATAGGATGAGCTCCTTCCCAGAGCCAAGGATACCATCTCCAGACGGGGACCCGTCTGCAGGTATATGATGGGTGAAGCGTAAGGTGCCTAGGCCGATGACGAGGCAGGATATACCATTGCTGAAT
Organism: Tylopilus cervinicoccineus; assembly: GCA_038094635.1. Lineage (NCBI taxonomy): Eukaryota > Fungi > Basidiomycota > Agaricomycetes > Boletales > Boletaceae > Tylopilus > Tylopilus cervinicoccineus. The sequence goes on from JBBPUK010000606.1 coordinate 348, forward strand.
ATACCCCACAGGATCAAAGTGAACGCAAACCAGTCCTCGTAGACGCCACTCGCAATACATGCGGCAGCACTGGCGGCAATTGGGATGATCGCAAAGAACGACGAGGAGTAGGTCAGGATGCGCTCTGGGTGAATCTCCTTGGGAGGGACAGAGTTGAGCTTGACAATGGTAACTCCAACGTGGAATCCCTCCCGTCCCGAAATCGGGATCGCACTGGCCGAAGCACATTCCTTCATGAGGATGGAAGCCAAATGCCCAGTGCTATCCATGATCGTTCCGGAAAAGACGGCCTGGAATCTTGGCCCTTGCCAGCCCTCATACTCGAATAGCCTGGCAGGGTCAGTGCGGATACCTGGGAAGAATCCTTTGAAGATAGGAGATTTGGCAACAAGACCATATTGCCTAGCGATCTGATATGATCCTGGGGTATTGTACCAACCCAGCCAGCGACGACCCCTGTAAATATGGACGGTAGCCATGGCAGAAATGGCTTCATCTCCACCAAAGAAGCCCGACACACCAGAAGTGTCGAGCGTAAAGCGGGACTTGTCGAGCGGGGTTTGTGTGGTGATCATGCTGGAACGCCGGTCGAATATGCCGGGGAGATACATGATGATACCGCACTTTAGGGGGCGGGGCTAGGGCGGTAGGCCATTGGGGCGTCTTTTATACAGACGGACAATATGGGATAGGTAGCATGAACCAGGAGAGGACACAGAGGGCTCTTCCCTAGATTCCTGTGTCGACGGCTGTACGTGGAACGCGTGCATGCCGTCACGGCGAAGTAAAGTACTCGAAGGGGGGCGCTAAAGAGTGCGGCGGCAGAGATACGGGGCGGAACACTCACCGTCGTTGCCCATGCTGATTTGCGACACCCGACAACCTGATTTCATCTACCTGAGCATTCTAATGGTATCAGAGGACAGTACGTTATAAAGGGAGCTCACAGGCGTACAATGACTAGTGCTGTGGGCAGAAACATTCCGTAGAATCTACAGCATTAGGGTGAGTCCGCATTTCACCCGAGGAACATGCAATGCTTCGCGTCATACCGTCGCCGAAAGCGGAAGCACCGCGACAAGTGGTACTCACTGCCCTCATACTGCTGTACCGCTAAACGTCAGGGTCTGCTCCATTGGACAGCCTTGAGTTGGATCTGTCTCAACGACGGATTGTGTCTTCATCCCATCCCATACATTGTTGTGTGTCGCTCGCTTGTGAGGGCTACTTGCCTGGTCGAACGAAGGGGGGCGCCAGTCTTTATCGGCTCTGAGGGGCTGTCAAATTCCCAGGCAAAGGCAAAGACGATACATGGCACAGATCCGTATCCAATTACTCGAGTATACAAGAAATCATAACCATACTATTAACGAGTCGTTCCAAGGGGCCGTTCTTGATCCCAGTCTCCAAGTCGCCTAGATATTCTTGTAGATCTTCATCCTCCCAGCTCCCCCGCGTCTGAGATTCTCTCCCCCGTCCTTCAGTCCCTTTCGCTCGTTGCGTGCATTCCTCTGGCGCTCCACGCTGACCCGGTAACACGCTGGCAACCACTCGTTCACACTCTGCTCCGCGCAGTAGCGTCCCTCGGCTTCCACGCCCCTGACATCGTCAAGCCCAAGCACCATCAGCGCGAGCGCCCGCGAACATAACCATGCATGCACCATCCCCTCTCCGCTGTACCCCGCTGCAACCCACTCCCCAGGATTCGCTGCTCTCGCCTGCTTGTCCTTCTCCGATACTATCCTTCCAGGCGTAGGAGACCGCCGACCGGAGATGGCGCTTGGGATGCGACCCACCCAGGGGGACTCATCGACGGAATTGCTCAGTACGCCACTCCAGAGCGCCTTCACCCTTCCAGCAGCCCACGGACTTCGAAGCCGTCCCTCAGCGTCCTCGTTCTCGCTATCGCCGGCGGCGGTGAACCCCTCGGCGCCCCAGTTGTTGGGCCCGAAATAGACGGGGAGCGCACCTGATACATGTGCTGCGCTGTGCACGTCATACATGCCTTCTGGCCCCGCTCGACGCACCCGTTCCTCCTTTCCATCGCTCTGAGGTAGCGGCTCGGGACCCCCGCCAAGCATGAGTTCATGTTCGCCATCTGGCATTTGTACGAGGTAGTCAAAACCCTTTCGTTGGGGGCTGTCATAAAAGATGTAGGATCGCTGCTCGTGGCTCCCCTGTTCGTCGCGGCTTCCAATAGCTTTGAACTGGAGAGACTTTCCGGGCCGTTGTGCGCTCATTGTCTCTCGAATCCGCTGCACGACATCTGCGAGGCCAGGAACAAGGGTGCCGACGTATGCATTTGTCAGATGGACGACGTGAGAGGCGGTCAATTCTCCACGAGACGTAGTCAAGGAATAAAATGGGTTTGTGGACGAGGGTTCGGCGATGGATGTGCATGGTGTGTGTGTGAAGAGTTGGAAGCTGGAACGATAGAGGAAAAAAGAATCGGTGAGCCTAGTAACCAGAGTCACGTCAAAACAACACTCACTGCTTAGGATATTCTTCCAGGAGACGTAGAAGGATGCCCGTGACGAAACGATAAGGGTGCACTGCACCCGCACGCGTTGTGATGCATCCAACGGCTAACGCCGACAGGTTATATCTCTAAAAAAAAGTTTATTCACAACGGACACACGCCTCGGTATGCAGGCAAACCACGCACCTTCCGAGCTGCTTCTCCGTCCCATACTCGAAACTTGCTGGCCTCTTGTGGCAAATCTGCTCTGAAAACACTCAATTTGCGCCTCGCTTCTGCAAAAACCCTCTCGTCAAAGAAGGCGTCCACAGTTTGCACTTCCCGGCATTGGGCATCGTCTACCTCTGCCTCCGCGACTTCCATTAACACCTCCAGGTGCGCAAGTCGGAAGTGCATGATCTGCTGTGCCGCATCCTTTCCAACACGCTGTTTCACGTCTTCATAATCGTGGAATAGACCTGGGTTGATGTGCCCCCCGTTTCTATGCGGTGGCCCCTCTTTCAGCGTGGTTGCATGACGACGGTCATACCCTAACCCACCTGCCCGTCGCCCCGGAGCATGTCTCATGCGCCTCCAACATGACGACGCTTAAAGGCTCGCTATTGTCATTTCGTTCCTGGTCAATGTCAAGCAATGTTCTGGCGAACGATGCGCCGGATATTCCAGACCCAATAATGACTACGAGGTGGCGTGAGCATGCACCATCACGTTCCAAGGCATAACAGGCTCACCAACATCTGCGTGCGAAGGGAACTTGTCATTGGAGACATGGTCGGCAATGAGAGACGGTGGAAAAGTCCAGAATGACTGCGTTGGTTCACGGATAGGGAGTTCAAGGCGTGAAGGTAGTTCTGAGGTGACACGTTTCTCAGAACACCCTTCACTAGGGTTCTGAACGGACTGGAAAAGTGAAAAGCAGTTGCCCATTGTTTAACTGCACAAGTTGCCGGCAGAAGAGGAATACCAACGTGCAGCTAGAAAGGAGAGTCGAGGGGAGAGGGGTCGTTGTGACTGAACAGCCATTCCACGGGGGTAGATATAGGCTCGTGTTGCCCGATCAGGATGTGTCTGCGGACACGCTGAACGAGCTGGGGTCTATAAATCCGGTCAGATGTGAGCTGGAAAGCTTAGCAGACGTAGTCGGGTATGCTGGTATGGCACAAGGCTGTTGCCGTAACCTGTCTTGCTGGCCGGTGGCTTTTGATAACGATAAACGGAGAAAAATGTCGTATGAGCACTACGGAGCGCCTGTCCATATAAGTCAAAAAAAATCTGCAATTGCAAACGCTGATCCGTGGGAGAACTAAGGGACAGGCTAAATTTGATCACAGGGATGTCTCGTGAAAAACCTGGATAAGGTCCTTCTGAAACCGAGCTAGATACGCCACCAGCTCCTCTTCGGGGAGCGTGGAGTGGTCCAAAGCCTGTGTAAGCTGCGACCGGAGCTTGGGCATACCTGATCTGTTTAGGAGCACGAATCTCGACTGGAAGACGCACTTTCAGTACAGCACGGCGGCGCGTTGCCATAATGCTGGTCTGACTTTCTTCTTCCCTTCGGGCATGTAGCTCTGTCAGCGCGGTTGCTATCCTCCTACCTTCTTCTATAACATCGCTCGGGAGATCTGCAAGTCGAGCAAGCTCGAGGCCTATCGAGTGGCTATGGTTAAAAAAGGCCTCATTCTTGATACACGACAGCTAACCATAGTGCTCTAGGTCTTCTGGAGGACCATCCATTATTCTGCGTCGAATTATACATTGGAAAATTGGCATATAGACAACCACTTACTTGTACCTGAATACCATGCCGAAGCTGGACGCAGATTTTCTAGTACGCTAACGCTGGGCTTCCCTCCAAGTGACAATTTAGACATGAGAACCACTGACCTGGACAGAAAGGTGCAGACTGAAAAGGTTAGACGTCACGTAACACGCATATAACCAAGACCGGCACTCACTTCACTACCGAAGGCTGCCGGGAGAGTGTCATCAACAACTCATGGAAATGGCTGAAAGGAGGTGTGAAACAGTGTGATTTCGATTGAAGGAATGAACGAACGTCGCGAAAAATACAAAGCACTAGATGCAACGAATCAGAATAAATGCCAACTAGGATAGGATCTAAATCCACCTTGACCTTGATGAGTTCTTCTGCAATTGCATGCGCAATTCCTACGCCCTCACGAGGAGAGGTTCCACGGCCTAACTCATCCACCAGAACAAGTGTTTTAGGCGTTGCAAGACCTATTCCGGGATGAGCCCACATTCTAGAGAAACTAAGACACTTTCCTAAGAACATCGCCGAGGAAGCCATCTCATTCGCAAATGTGCTCAGGTTTTTCTCCATATCATCGTCATTGGACAAACGTGATAAAAGGGCATCATGTATTCTGGAGATATGAATGTCTTCAGGGATCAAACCTGACGTCGGATTGGGTGACTCACCGAAAGCTTGCGTAGTCAGCGGGAACAAAGCAACCGCACATCGCCATGATAACCAAGAGACCAGTCTGGCGAAGATAGGTGCTCTTTCCTGAATGTATATAAGCAAGGTATTCAATCTTCCGCTGCCAATTTTTAGCGTTACCAGACATGCTGGCAACAAAATACTAAGTTACTCTGTCACACAAACGAACAACACTCACTTTGGGCCTTGAATGATCTGAAAATGAGATGCATCGCAACAATAGATGTCGTTAGCGACTAATGTCCCCGCAGCATGAACAGTTTCAAGAATCGGGTGTCGACCCGATTTGACTGCAAGGGTGCCTGTAAACTCGGGGCGAACTGTATAGATCGAACAGGTTCATCAGCCTATACTCACAAGAACAATACAGCATTTACCATAGTTTCTCACTGTAAAAAAGGTAAGCGGCGACCCGTGTCTTATGGGTCCAATACTCACTTATAGAAGCATGCGCAAACGACCAAAGGAGATCGATCAGAGCCACCTGTTAGGATAATGCATCATTGACATGAGAAAGGGGAAGTTATTTACCGCTTCAGACGCAGTGTATAGAGCACCAGAGTGCGACATTACTTCAACTACCAACTCTTGGATGACTCTGGTGACGTCATTCAATGCACCAACACATGGGCGGACAAGTACTTACTTATCACTGAGGATCAGAACCTCATCAAGCGCATCCTTCATCCGCGCGTTCATCTTCTTCTAAGAATCACCAGCGCATAAGTCATCCTCAAAGGAAGACAGATTTTACACACCAGCTCCATGCTTGAGAATATCCATCTTCCTTTTTGTGCAGAAGCGTTCAAAAAACCTTTGGGAAGCTCTCCTTCTAATTCGTCTTTCTTCAGTGCAAAAACAAAACCGCTTCCTTGGTAGACCAACGTCATCGGCAATCCGTGCTTCTCTGATAATGCGGTGTTTAACTGGAATATATCCCCAACATTTTCCTTGAAGGTTTCCCTCGCCACGTCGAGCAGACGGTTGCGATTAGCCTTAATTAAGGATATCAAGGGACTCGTTGGGAACAAGCATAGAACTTCTCACCTTCACTGCATACACTCTGGCATTCATAGCTGCCAGACCACCCTGAGTGAAATGACAAAGTGTGAGAGCAGGCCAGCACCCAGGTAGTCCAAACCTTGTTGAGGCCGACTGCATCGTTCAAGTTATCCCCAATAATGTCTGAAATAAGTGCAAGACGGTTGTCCGAAATCATCTGGGACATTGGCGGAGTTAAAATTATTCTGGCATTGGTTACCTTGCCCATACCTCTTGTATGACTTGTAAGAGCTGAGAGTTGCTGTTCGCCAATGCCTTCTGGAGGAAAGGTAGACTTTGAATAACTGTCTGAAGTGAAAGCATCTGGGAAACCCGTGAAGCAGCGGACTTGGCAGTACTCGGCGGATGAGCTTCAAGTGTTGCAAGCTAAACAATCAGAGGTGAGAGCTACCATCAAAGGTAGGGATGGGCTGCGCTGACCGATGATATTAACTTATCAAAGTCCAGTTTGTTGAGATACTTGAGTGCATCTCGTATATCAGAGAACCGATCTTCATTTTGCACTAGCTCTGTTGGACGGATTAGGACGAAAACGCAAAGATAACGGGACGTCGAAGTACCTGCTACAACGTCAAGACGGGCATGAATAGCCTCATAACCTGTGACATTTTATTGTCTGGCGGATGAACACCGACGCACCCGGTGAGAATGCAGGTACCTGTCAATGGAGCCAAAATATTCGTGCGCAATAAGCGGGCGGCCATAGCGGTATACGTATGATTGAGAACTCTGTTCCCGTCAAATCAGTCTGTAAAGAACCCGGATCACAGGGCGTCTTACCCAAAGAGAGTGTGTGGTGATTTCTTGCGCAAAATATTCTTGACCAGTTCAAGATTCTTCACTGTCTCAGGGTCAATCAGCATCGTACCCTCGACCGATGCGTAGCGTATACGCAGGGAACCAGATGAAAAACGGGTGTTCAAGCGACTTTCAGAGTACTTGAATAACGCGCACGCAGCAGAAAGCGCGTAGTATCTATCAACGTCGAAATCAGTGCAGGGTGCAAAATCGAGACGCATATATGCTGCACTTGTCTGACACGGAGACGAGCGTGGCAGCCCGTTCGTCGTTATCGACGCACAGTTGCGTGATGAAGTCCATTCCTGCTGCAGGTCAAGAAAAGAGGGTCGACGAAGTGCGATGGACACACCTGCTCCGTCGTTCCAATACTTCCTTGCAACAGGATCCACAGGTATGTTAGGAAACTCCTCCATAATAAACTGAACCAACAAAGAGGTTGTGGGGGGCCTCTTCCCTCCAGAAGCCAATGTCGCGTCTGTGGCAGCGATGAACGTATCAGGGACAAGAACGATAGAAGGGTAGTGAATGTGCATTTGATGCAGCGTCTTGACATACGTCGAGCAATCTGCGAGCTTTACATGAAAGGTCCAGCGAACGACTCAGGTCAGACGACGAAGAAACAGTGAGCATGGGAGAGGCAGAGCTCCGATTCTACCTGGACAAGCATGACGCGCCCTGTGTCTCTATCCATTGCCGCAAAGCCGACTTCGTGCGCGACTCCACGGCTTTCAAGGAGAGCGATTATATAGCTGCCTTCATGTCTCGTGGATGCGGCGGTCTGTGGACGAGCAGTTCCTGGACGCGTCGTTCCGGGGTGTGACTGCTCTGTCCATGAACGCGTTGTATCGGTACGACGCGATTTCCTTGAGCCTAAAGAACGAGATGGTGTGGAAGACGTGTCCATGTCGTCGTGAATACTCAAGTCGTGCTGAACTTGAAGAGCAGCGTGGACAGGACACGTAGCCACATGAGCACATACACTGCCGACTTTGAGTCGGCATAAAAGACTCGACCTCGCACCTGTCCATGCGACACTTCGTCCTGGCTCTCGGGAGTGTGGATTCACACCATCTCCCTCTTGATGGTCGCGCGGTCATCTCGCACCCACGACATAAGCAAATCTACCTCGTATAGTAAAGTTTGTGCTTATTCTACATGGAATTGCTTGACATGAAAGAAAAGGGCGTAAAACATAAAGAGGATCAGTGAAGACAACAAAAACGCGAGGCAAGATTAGGTGCTAGATAACAACCCGAACGTCAGTTGCTACATCTCCCGCAGCAATGACAACGGTCACATGACAGGAACGAAACGAGACATGTGCCGCACCCGAGTTAGCAAGATACGAGGAACTTACTCCCAAGAAGGCGATGTACTGTAGGAATGAGAACGCACAGTAGATCCGTTTTGGGCGGGGCTGGAGGGCGACCACCGTGGTGATGTCGGGCTATACGCTGGAGACGCTGGAGCTGATGAAAATGATCGTCAGTTGTCCAAGGACATACATAATTAAATACTTACAGTAAGCCGGAGCTAGTGGCCGAGACCAATCAGCAAGAAGAAAGGACAAATGACGAGGAAAGGCTCACAAGTTGGGGAATACGTAGGGGAAGTGGGAGCTATGAAAGTGTAGGTACAATGAACCCAGCAGGAATCGAATACTCACAATACTTGGGTGATGAGGGTGATGTCGGGGAAGTGGGAGAATACTTTGGTGAGGAGGGGGACATGTGAGTTGGAGCTGCCAACCACATTAGCGTTGAAATACAACGAACGACAGTGAGACATACAAGCTACAATTACAGCAAGGCGAAGTCAAGAGAGTCAGTGACGCATGATTAACACAATGGAAAGTATGCCTACTCGGCGAATCTATAGAAGGGTTAGATAAGCTTCGCTACGATTTATGAACTGAAGATACTCACATCTCGGAGATGCAGGACTGAATGATGGACTGGTCGGCGAGTACCGTGGCGAAGTAGGGCTAAACGATGGAGACTGGGGACTATACCTGGGCGACGTTGGCGAGAACGACGGTGATGTGGGCGAATATCTTGGACTCGTAGGCGAGTATCCCGGTGACGTCAGATTTAGTGCAGGAGATGTGGGTGAATAGGTTGGCGACGTTGCTGCCCTGTTGCGATCATAGAACGGTGACGTTGCGTACGGCGATGTTCCGAAGGGCGATGTGGCACCACCAAAGGGCGATTGCGGAACATATGGGGAGGTCGGAGAGTATGCATTGGGCGAGCTTGGGCTGTAACCAGGCCCAGCAGGCGACATTCCACCCGCGCCGAGCGGGCTTTGCCCGTACCCAAGGAACGAGAAACTTGCGGCGTCTTCGCCACCTTGGACGGCGAGAGGTGAGAATGCGGCTGACTCGCCTTTGAACGCGGTCTCGGACCATGCGGGGGAGTTGGTGTCGTATGGCGTCATTGCCACTTGTCCTGGTGTTATACCACCGTCTGCGCGGGCTGCGAGCATGTTTTGGACCGGAAGGCGGTGATCGACGATAGCATCCTTGAGCATGTCGATGTCCAGCGCGATGTCGAAAGCACCGGTTCCCATTGGTGCCAACTGCCCAAACATCACGTTCTCCGCAATGCCGTGGCAGTCATCCTTCTCTCCTACGGCTGCAGCCTCCATCAAAATTTCCACTGTTTCCTCGAATGAGCAGCGCATGAGAGCACCTGTATCAGCACGGTTGATTCCGTGTCGAGTGATAGCCATCAGGGAGCCACGGTGCGTCATGAGGTCGCAAAGCAACGCGAGATGTCTGTAGTTCACATATGAACCGTCGAACTCGATGACACCACGCAGCTCCCTCATGATAGCTGCACGAGCGGCCTCGATGCCCAACACGTCAAATACTTCCACGCAACTGTTCGAATACGTCCGCGTGAAGTCGACACCATCGACACACATGACTGTCTTGAGGTTGACACCGTCCGTCTCTAACATCCACTCCTTTGTCGTCTTGATAGCGCCTTCTTCGTTGTGGTACACTTTGTCGTGCTCCTGCAAGAAGACACGGCGAATACTGGATACTCCACGAAGACTGACGGAGTTCAGCATCGTGTTCTCTAGCTGGCGAAGAAATATATCTTCTTCGACGGCTCCCATTCCATCCTCGTCCTTGTCGGATCCGCCCAGGACACGGCACCGGATAACAAGCTTCTCAGAGTTGTCTTCGCTCCAAATGACAAACAAGTCTGTCTTGAAACACTCTGCAATTCGACCAGCGACATATGCCATCGTCAATTTCCTGTCTATCATCCGCGCGCGGTCGAGCACCAACCGGAGGAGCCAAGGCGACTGGAGGTGCAGCTTTGACTCGATTTCCTCATCCGGAATGGCGAAGAAGGACTCCACGAATACTGAATCCTCCTCGATGATGGTAGACGTAGGATCTGGGTCGTACCAAATTTCGACGGCAGCGGTAACCGTTCGGAGCGACGTACACGCCAATTCTTGTTCCACGTTCTTCGCTAGCGTACTACTCTCTGCAAGTTCCGGCGCTAGATAGACCGAGAGCGACGGTGTCTTGATATTGGTGGCGACGTTAATAATTTCCTTCAGACGTGGGACACCGAGGGTCACGTTTTTGCTCGAAACACCGGCATAGTGGAATGTATTCAGTGTCATCTGGGTGGCTGGTTCACCGATCGACTGTGCAGCAAGGGTACCGCACATCTCCCCGGGGTTCACGAGCGACTGGTTGAATTTGGCCTCGATTTCTCCCAGCACCCACTCGAATGCCTCCCTATTGAGATGGTACTGCTCTAACACGCGTCGCGTTGCTAGCGTTGCACGCACGTGCATGCGGAATGTGAGCGAGGAATTAGCTTGTACCTCTTTGCTTAATGAGTCATCCCCAGGGATAGTGAGAAGTCGCTCGGTGAGCTGATGCACGGCGTCAACGATATACGATGGTTCAAGGTCGCTGGGTTTCCGCCGGTCGATATGGAAGATCTGAGTTGCGTTCTGGATGATACGCTGGAGATTGACAGGGAGGTAATGCGGTGTGAGACCATCCGCGCGGGGGAATATGAACGCTCGCAGGACACGCCGGTCTTCGACGAGCCTCGCGTACTCTTCATCCAGTTTGGCTTGCAATTCCAGCGAGCTGTCGTCAATGCCAATCTGCAGGACACCTGGTAAGAAGCCCCCTTCCTTATCCGTCACGTCTACTCGGTAGTTGTGCTCAAACTCCTTGTCCGACATCCCGAACGTCTCGATCTTCTGACGCTCGATAAACGCCCCGTCCATTCCGTCTTCACCGTAGATGAACTGGATGAGATCCCCGAGGGAGTTCCGCACAGTGCCGTCATAGCAAACCATGACATCCTCCAACGCCTTGACAAGACGTCGTTGGATATAACCAGTCTCGGCGGTCTTGACGGCCGTGTCGATCAATCCCTCTCGACCAGCCATGGCGTGGAAGAAGAATTCTTGAGGCGTCAACCCTCTCAAGTAAGAGT
>JBBPUK010000615.1:0-11287 GCA_038094635.1 Tylopilus cervinicoccineus
ATTGATGAGCCCTCTCAAGGGTGTTACAAGATGTTTCTAAGGTTGTGCTCTCTCTTCAGAAATACTAGACTCCTATGATTGTGTCTTCTTATAGCTAGAAGGTATGGGTTGTCTTATATGCACAGCACATCACAGGTTTTTTATTATATGGAGTTAGGAAGAATTGGACAGATTGCTTCCTCAAGTGTTATCATGCCCAACTAGAAAATGTTATGGTGTGATGGCACCTAATGCAAATGTACTAAAACAACTAGACAGAATGGCAACTGTCTCTGATGATAGGTGGCATCTCTATGCAGACCTGGTCCCATGGATAGTGATGTAGTCAGTGCAGCTTCCAGATGGCAACTCTTTCTAGTTGTGTTAAAGTACTGTCTCACTGGGGATGAACTCTGATGGGTACTCTGGAACTCCAGAGTTCAAGGTCCTAGGGATCATTTGCCTTCACCTTATGTGGTGCACCCTTGCTGCTGTTCACAATCTGATATTTTGGAGATCAGATAAATAGAGAGAGGGAGGGGAGAGGGTTAGATTCAATTCAAGATTCAAGCTAAAGTACAAGTGAAGAACTATGGACTTTATATATGATGGAGGAACATAGCATTAGTGAGCAAAACTGTGGAGATGACCAACATATGAATAAGATGGAAGGAAAGGAGACTGTTATGATGTGATGGCACCTAATGCAAATGCACTAAAATAACTAGACAGAATGGCAACTGTCTCTGATGATAGGTGGCTCCTCTGAGCAGACCTGAACCCATGGATGGTGACATAGTCAGCACAGCATCTGGATGACAACTCTTACTAGCTGTGTAAATGCTAGCCTCAGCACTCCTGTTGTGTGGATGGCCTAGCAGTGACATATATGACATGTGGCCCTTCCTATAGATGATCAACAACAGCAAAGTATGATTGCAAGAATAGTCCCTTTTACTGAGAGGGAAGAACTCCTAATGAGACTGTTGAGGTTCAAAGGTAAAGGTTACTCAGACAGCAGATAAGGCAATTGGCCATTCTGAGGAGAAGTTCTAGCACATAGATTGTGCAGAACAAGCTGATTTACTAGTACATGCAAGGACCCTATTTATAGGATAAACTGGCAAAGCACAGATCATATGTCCAAGAAGAGTAAGTGCTGGAAAAGGGAAGGGTGTCACCAGTAGTTCAAAGTGATATCTGAAAGAGGAAGTCCACTGGTGTTAGAATACAAGAGTAAGTCATCAACATAGGAGTGGATGATAGAGCTACTCCTTAGTGCATGTTGAAGTGAATACAAAAGGAGGGGTGAATCATGGAATATATAGGTTGGAAAAGAAGAAAAAGAATGAGAGCATATGAAGAGGATCTTCTGACATGTAACAGAGACCAAGACCAGAGAATGGAGAATGAAAGGGACATAGCCAGAGCTGTGCAAGTATAGGATTGGAGGTAACTAAGAAGTGGAGCTAGAACTAAATGAAAACAAGGAAGTAACATAACTGAAATATACAAAGTAGTCTGGAGCTGGAGGTTGAAGTTCAGAGTTTAGGTCAAAAGTTGGGGAGTTGGAGGGTATGATGGAGGTCTAGAGGAGTTTAGAGATGGGTTGGATGTTATGGATATGACAAGTTGCATAGATGCTGGCCTTGGCACTTCTATGTGTGGATGATCTAGCAGCAGCATAGACAGTGTAGCCCTCTCTATGATCAATCAGCAATAGCAAACTAAGATTGCAAGAACAGTCCCTTTTACTGAGAGGGAAGAACTCTGAATAAGATAGTTGATAGTCAAAGATAGAGGATATTTAGAAGGTAGGTAAGGTGATTGACTGTTCTGAGGAGGAGTTCTAGCATATAGATTGTATAGAACAAGCTAGAGTATTACTATAGATGGAAGTCCTATTTATAGAGTAGACCTTTTGTGCACAGACCAAGTGATAAGAAAGGAAATCACTAGTAAAGGATAATCACTACTAGTGGCCTAAAGACATATCAAGAATAGGAAAGGCCACTGGTGATACAACCCTAAACCAGAGAGCATCTCACTTGAGGGTGAGCTTGGTGTGTTCATAGGTCGCAATGGGTGTAGATGGAGTAGTGGGCTTGTAGAGGTGCCTATGTTATCCCTTGCTATGGCTAGCTAGTAGAGGGAAGAACACCAAGAGAACAAGCTGAGGACTTCAGCATTATTCTCTGGCCTTTATATACTATTCTAATGTACAGCCACCTGGGCACAGACCAACTATCTAAGTATGGTAAATGTCCTGCTATGGTCAAACCCTTAGCCCTTATCCATGCCTCATGGTGATGGCGATCAGCAATCCTGTGCTGCCACAGCAGAGATTAACTGCCACCTCCTGTGTGGCATCTTCTATTAAAGAAGAGAAGAGAAGCATCCGGAAAGATCTGGATGAGTGGAAATTAAAGGGCACTGTGTCAGGGCGCAAATGAAGAGTGGAAATGAAAAGGGACCCAAACAGGAAACTAGTTCCCACGCCTTAGGAGTGCAATAGATTCCAGAATCTACTACCAAGGGTGATAGGTGGCGGCAAGACCACACTTCATTACCTGTGCACTATCTAGGTGGTCTTTGGACTCTTTAATACCTAGCGTCTCCTGGCATCATCACATGACTAGTCACATGGACTGTGAATGAAGTAAACGTGTCCATGCATAAGGAAGAAAGGAGGGAAAAGAAATGAATAAATTATACATTACCTAGGGTAGCTAGTGCCCATGTGACATGACCATAACACTACCCTCCTCCTAAGGCTCAGATTCCTAGATGAGCCAGGTGCTCATGGAGCACTGGCCATATCCAAGACGTTGAAAAGGAGGCCCTGCTCTGGCAGGTCAGTGTAAAAGCCCGTCCTGCTAAATAACTAGAGAAAGTCCAGTGGGTCAATCGTGAGCAACTGAGGGGCAGAGAGATGGGCATGGTGGAAAGCCTTTAGTGCATCCCATGCATTACTGAGGTTCTTGATAGGCTCCCAAGTCCTATCCTCATCCCCAAAACCCTTCTAGTGGACTAAATATTCCAAGTGCATCCCATTCTGGCAGCTAGCCACTAAATAGTCTACTTCCCACTCAAAGTCTCTGTCCTCAGTAACAGTAGCTGGGCCCAAGCGTCGAGGGACTTGCCCCTCAAGATGTTTCTTATAGGGTTTCATCTGGGAAACATTGACTATAGGGTGGATCTATAGTATTTTTGACAGCAATAACGTCACTGTGTTTGGGCCTACTAGGGCTGTGATCTTGTATGGCCCTAGCCAACGCTCAGTCAATTTCTTTGAAGCTTTTGTGAGCCTCAAGTTCTCCATGGAGAGCCAGACCAGCTGGCCGACTTCATAGATAGGGGCATCAGAACGATGCTCGTCTGCCTGTTTTTTTATTTTCTTCTGAGCTTGCAGGAGGTTGTGCTGCACTTCTTCCAAGGTTGCAGAGAACTCATTCACTGTGGGGGCCATACTACTTCTAGCAATGGCTTCAGTGCCCAACTGCATTGGATAAGTATGGGTGAGAGAAAACAGAGTCTTCTTCATAGAAGAAGAGACCTTGGAATTCATGCTGTACTGTGCAATCAGAAGCCAGTCCAACCATTCTTTTTGGCGGTCAAAGTAGTACATTTTCAAAAACTTTCCAATCTTCCAATTTGTGACTTCCGATTGCCTGTCTGTTTGCAGGTGAAAGGTGGTCAAGAGATGAGTTTCGATGCCAAGTTGCTTGTTAATACTTTGCATCACCTGTGATGTGAACTGCAGACCTTGGTCTATAGTTATGGACTTTGGAAGACTGTGGTGCTTCCATACATGTTGCATAAATAACTTGGCCATATCAACAGCGCTGATTGCCTTGGTGCATGGGATCAGCTCTACTTCCTTGCTGAACTGGTTGACCACCATTAAGATGGCATCAAACCCATGAGAAAGGGGGAGGTCAGTAATGAAGTCTGCTGTGATGTCCTCCCATGGACTGGATGGAACTGGTAGAGGGATGAGCCTACCGGCTGGTGTGACACCTGTTCCCTTAAACCATTGGCATGTGTCACATTTAGCGATGTAGTCTTTGACAAAGATGGCAAGGCCAGGCCATCAATAATTATGTTGTAATGCTTCAAGCATCTTTTCTTGTCCTGGATGCCCCATAATGGGCATGTTGTGATGCTTCCGGATAACTTCCATCCAAAGTGGTAATGATTTGGGGATGTAAATTCTTCCATGGTGGTCACTGAGGCAGCCATCATGCTCCTTCTGGATTCTCCACTTTCTTTCAAGTTCTCTTATGTCCCTTTCACATAACTTGCATGTCTCCAGAAATATTTTATGTCTAAGTTGAGCCCCTTCATCTGTAATCGAGAGCATGCCCTCATAGGGGGTTGCTCTAATCTTGTCCAGGGAAATAACAATTATCTCTTTGTTGTCTTCCTCAATTCCTTTGGTATGATCTGGGTGACAGCTTAATGTGTTGGCTTTTGCCATCAAGGCACCAGGTTTGTATACCCATACCATGTTGAATTGAGTAAGATATTGCATCCACTGTGCTTGGCAGCGATTTAGATCTTGGCATGTCATGAAGAACCTTAAATTATTGTGGTCATTCCAGACCTCGAACAGTAACTTGATACCTTCTAGGTAATGCCACCATTGCTCTAGTGCTTGAATGATGTCTAGCATTTTCTTGTCAGCAATGGAATAGTTCCGTTCTTCCGGAGTCATAAAGTGGCTGGAATATGCCACTGGATGCCACTTATCTTCTTTTAATATACTTAAAACAGCCCTGGTCATGTAGTCTGAGAAATCACTCTCCACCAGGAATTGACAATCAATGTTAGGGTAGGCAAGAATGGATGCAGTGGTGAAGGCCTGCTTCAATGTGTCAAAGGCATGCTGGCACGCCTCATCCCATAGGAAGGCTTTGTCCTTCTTCATCAGGTCATGAAGCGGTCTGGCCACTTTACTATAGTCGGAGATGAATCTGCGATAGAAGTTTGCCAATCCTAGGAAACTTCTGACATCTTTGACTTTTGTGGGAACTGGCCATTTCATTATGGCATTGACCTTAGCTGGGTCCATCTTTATCCCTTCTGGAGAAATGATCATCTCTAAGAAATCTACCTCTTTAATGCAGAAGAAGCACTTTTCTGATTTCACAAATAAATCATTTTCTTCAAGGCATCTGAGGACTTCTAACACGATCCGGTCGTGTTCTTCTTGGTTATCTATTTTCATAAATATCATTATGTCATCAATATAGATAACGCAGATGTCATCCATATCAGCAAAGATCTCATTCATCATCATCTGGAAGGTGGCAGGGGAGTTGCAAAGTCCGAAGTACATCACAAGCAGCTCAAATGCTCCTTTGAATGTGATGAAGGCTGCTTTCCACTCATCACCTTCTCAGATTTGGATATTGTTGTATCCCCAATGGAGATCCATCTTTGTAAATAGCTTTGCTCCTTTTAGCTTATCCACTAACTGGGAAATAAGCGGGAGTGGATAATTATTCTTGATGGCATGCTCATTAAGGTAGCAGTAGTTCTGTACCATGCACTTCTTGCTGTCTTTCTTTGGAACGAAGAAGACCAGAGAGGTTTGCGGTGATTTAGAAGGCCATATGTACCCCTTAGCCAACTGATTGTCTAGAAAAGCTTTGACTTCTTCTTGTTCTATTACTGATAGGGGAATGAGTCGACCTTTCTTTGGATTAAATGTTTTTTTTAGGTTGATCCCATAATCCCATGGCTTTCTAATGGGCATGTGCTTGCTTTTCCTTTTTGAGAACCATCCAAAATACTTCTTGTATTCAAGGGGAATCAGTTCCTCAATCATCTTTTCCCTTTTTGGTTCTTGTGCTTCAAGCGCCTTTATAGTGGCATGAATTTGGTACTGAAAGTCTTCTTCTTCCTTTTCCAGAAGTTGAAGTAGCACCGGCTTATTCTATAAGTGATGGCAGTGTCGTGGGCAGCGAGTCATCTTGACTGTACCCTTTGACCAATCTATTTTAGGATTATGGTATTTTAACCACTCATATCCTAAGATGAATTGGTTTTTGCCTAAATCCATCACTTCTGCTGTTATCTTTTCTTGGTGTCCTTGAAATTCCAGCACCAACTCTGCAGCATGTGTGATGTTGCCTACCGAATTCTTTATTCCGTCCACATTGTAAATGGGTATCTCATGGCAGAGTTTAACCAAAGGGAGTCTGACATCATCGGCCCACTTTTGGTCCACAAATACCACATTTGCTTTGCTATCTAGCAGAGCTTCAGCTCTTATGTAATTCTTTTCGGACCTTTCAGTATAGGGGGCAATGCAAATATTGAGAAGTATTTCCTTATTGATTTTTAAATTCCTAACAAAGATATCATCCTGGAAAAATGACATTTTGCTTCAGAGGAAGATGGGAACTTGAAGAGGAATTAAGCCCAGGTTTATTGTCCCTGGCGAGCCCCATAGAGAATCCCTCTGATGGCTGATTGAAATTAATTTCCTCTGTTTCCTCGGTTCTTTCTACTGAGAGGTTGGAGTATTTATTGGGTGATGTGCCTTCAGGGCTCCCAGGGTCCTTCAGGCATGGCCTTTTCCCTTCCCAGCAAGACCTTCATAGTCCCGAAACCAGGCTTGGGCTTCTTTAAAATTCATTTCCCTTACTGTTTTTAGCAAGGGGCATTTGGAGGGGTCTATCTCCGTTCCTTTGTCTTTCTGGTTTGGTTTAGGGGTAGTGGACTTACCCACTCCTTGGACTAATGCCAAAGAAGCAGCACTCACATCTTCTTCTTCATCTGAAGAGACCTCTTTCCATTGGACAACTTTGTACATCTTCCTGCTAGAGGTGGCAGGGGCATGAGGCTTCCACTGTGAGCAGATATTGCAGTGCCTGCCCCCAATGAAACCACATTCAGTACACTTTTTCGAGGGGTCTCCTTGAACCTTAGGGGCCTTACAGTCTTTGGAGAAATGCCCTTGCTTCCTGCAATTATAGTAGGTGTATCGTGTTTTATTGAATATCGGCTTGCTCTGAGCTGCATCGATATCCATAGTAGTTGGGTCATACCTTGGGGCTTCCAAGTTCCTCTATGCTCCCCTAGTGAGAAGTTTCATCAGGTCTTCCCACTCTCCTTGAATGCGGAGTTCCTCTACAAACTCCTCAAGATCATCTGGATAACCCTTGGCCCAGACATACCTCTTTACAATTCCTTGATCTGTGTGTTTAAATAGCAGATTGATGCATTGATCAGCCAGAAGCACAGCCACCAGCTGATGCGACTTGAATTTTATTAGGAAGGAGGTCATATTGCCCCTTCCTTGTATGAGGGTAAGTAGCTGTTGTTTATGCCACTTCTTATTGTTTACCGGCCTGAAGTTGGCCAGCATCATTTTTTCAAAGGCCTCCCAGGCTGGCCAACCCACCATTGCTGCTGCCTGGCTAATTGTTTGTGCAAGGCAGGCTACATCCCCTTTTGTCATCCTAGACACTACAGCTTTCACCATGGTTTCACCTGGGAGGGCAGTGGCATTTTCAGTCTTCCACATGAGGACCTTTGACCACCATTCATTAAATGTGCAACCCCTTTGACCTTCAAAGTTTCTGGGATCCACGATAATCTTGGACAACTTGGGCATGCTGGGCCCTGCTGATCTACTGCCAGTTGCTGTCAGTCTGGCAGCAAGGGTTCTTACTTGGCCGACTAAGGCACCAACTGTTGCTTTGAGATCTTTGATTTTACTGGCCGCTATGATGAGCTGGTTGCTTTCCTGGGTGACTCTAGTTTCTGCCTGGGCTAGGCAATTAATTAAATTTTCTTTCTTGCCTTCTACTCCAGTGAGGTAATTGCCTAACTCTACCACCAATCTGGCCCAATTGTCAGTTCCAGCTGTGAGTTGGGAGATAATGTTAGTGAGTTCTTGGGGAAGTGACATTGTTATTTCTTTGTTAGAAGTACTTTACTTTCTTTGTTGGTCTCAACCAGATCCTAGATCCTAAGGGGCTCTGCCTACTAATCTCTTTCTCATATTCCCTCCTGTTTTTTTTCTTAGGTGCTGGGGGCTCCTGCACCAGTTCTGGCTCTAATGAGGGTGTGTGAGAGTTGATATCCAGTGTGAATAGATGTGCATCTGGGCTGGATGTTGAGCAGGCAGAGGATAAAGGGGATACTCTGAAGACTCTGTCTAGTTCTTGTTGGTGGCGGAAGAGGTTCCACTCTATTTCCAGCCACTCATTGTTGAGGTATGGATTGAGTGCTTGTTGCGGTGGGAGGAAATGCCATGGGATGAAAGAGTGTGAGTTGGTTGAGCTGATGGATGGCCCTTCAATCTCTTCTTGTTGAAAGTGAAGTGTGGGGTCTACTGACAATGTGCTGCTGGCAAGGTCTCTAGGGTGGTTTTCATCCCAGGTACCAGTGAATCCAACTTCTGGCTGCTCTAAATAGCCCCAGAAGCTTTCTTCGAACTGCCTCTCTGAATCTGCCTGATATTCTCTCATCAAGTACTCTGCTAGCTCCTATAACTGTACTACAGGGAAATCTAGGTTGCCTTGGTCGTTCGGGTCATCTACTACATCCCGATTGGCTACTAGATAACAGTATACAATCTGAAGGGCTAGGGGGAGAGCAGAGGATATGGACAGCACTTGATGTCTATAAGAGGAATGCAGCTGTGTGGGCATTCACTTGAACTTACTTCTTCCTAGTTGATGAGGCTAGAAAGTGTGAGATATGAACGTTAGAGCTTGTTCTAATGATACAACCCTAAACCAGAGAGCATCTCACTTGAGAGTAAGCTTGGTGTGTTTGTAGGTCACAATGGGTGTAGATGGAGTAGTGGGCTTGTAGAGGTGCCTATGTTATCCCTTGCTATGGCTAGCTAGTAGAGGAGAGAACACCAAGAGAACAAGCTGAGGACTTCAGCATTATTCTCTGGCCTTTATATACTATTCTAATATACAGCCACCTGGGCACAGACTAACTATCTAAGTATGGTAAATGTCCTGCTATGGTCAAACCCTTAGCCCTTATCCATGCCTCATGGTGATGGCAATCAGCAATCCTGTGCTGCCACAGTGGAGATTAACTGCCACCTCCTGTGTGGCATCTTCTATTAAAGAAGAGAAGAGAAGCATCCGGAAAGATCTGGATGAGTGGAAATTAAAGGGTGCTGGGTCAGGGCACAAATGAAGAGTGGAAATGAAAAGGGACCCAAACAGGAAACTAGTTCCCACGCCTTAGGAGTGCAATAGATTCCAGAATCTACTGCTAAGAGTAACAGGTGGTGGCAAGGCCACACTTTGTTATCTGTGCACTATCTAGGTGGTCTTTGGACTCTTTAATACCTAGTGTCTTCTGGCATCATCATGTGACTAGTCACATGAACTGCGAATGAAGTAAATGCGTCTGTGCACAAGAGAGAAAGGAGGGAAAAGAAATGAATAAATTATACATTATCTAGGGCAGCTAGTGCCCGTGTGACATGACTGTAACAACTGGTGATAAAGTATAAAAATAGATCTTCATCAAGTATCAGGGTAACAAGGACTCTTTCCAGTATATATAGGGGTTTACCAGGGATAGAAAGATGAGTCATAAGTCCTCTGATCATAGTAAAGAGTAAGTAACAGAAGATAAGAGGAAGAACACCTTGGTTATAAAGGATATCATAGTTATAGATGAAGAGACAGCATATTCTGTCAATGGAAGATGCAAAGCTAAGAAAGAACCAAGGAGATAAGCTGCAAGAAGATGAAATCTAAAAGAGTGGGGAGTATCAAGGGAGTCACCCATTAACACATAATAGGAAAGTTCTGAAGCTCACAGCATGTGGATGTTGTTACAGTGACTCCAAAAACTGTTTCTATACTAACTCCAAATGTGATGTGTAAAGCACACTACCAAACATCATGGGAATTTAGTTTAGCTTTGATGGAGACAAAAATAGTATATACTCTTGGCTATAAATTTGCTTCATAAGTCATATGATTTGGTTCACAGGATGCAAAGATATGGTCATTTTAAAACAGTAACACTGTTATGGTGTGATGGCATCTAACACAAATATACTAAAATAACTAGACAGAATGGCAACTGTTTCAGATGATAGGTGACATCTCAATATAGACCTGAATCCACAGATAGCAATGTAGTCAGCATAGCTTCTGGATGGCAACTCTTCCTAGTTGCATAGATGCTAGCCTTAGCACTCCTATGTGCAGATAACCTAGCAGTGGTGTCAAATACACAACCCTTTCTATGAATGATCAGCAATGGCAAACTATGATTGCTAGAACAGTCCCTTTTACTGAGAGGGAAGAACTCCTAATAAGAATATTGATAGTTAAAGGTAAAGGTTACTCAGAGGGCAAGTAAGGCAACCAGCTGTTCTAAGGAGGAGCTCTAGTACATAGATTGTGTAGAACAAGCTAAAGTACTAATACATGCGAGGACCCTATTTATAGGGTAAACTGGCAAGGTATGGACCATGTATCCAAGAAAGGTAAATACTGAGAAAGAGAAGGATGTTACCAGTGGTTTGAAGATATCTCTATCAAAGAAAGATCACTGGTGCTAGTGTATAGAAGGAAGTCATCAGTGTATGATTGAATGATGGAGGTTCTCCTTAATATATGCTGCAGTGAATATAAGACATATGGGGAGTCATGGAATGCATAGGTAGGAAAGGAAGAAAAAGAATGTGGGTGCACAAAGAGGACATCCTGACATGTAACAAACACCATGGAAATAGTTTTTTCACTTTTGACATTATCTGTGGGATCTCTATCAAATCATAGAGAAATTGTTGTTGTTTGTAGATACAAACAATGATACACATGTAAACAATATATCTGAGCTTAAAAAGTTTACACACTTCTTGATTCTCAATCACTATCATGGTCAGATCTCTTACTTCTACTCAACAAGCCACTATTCTCTTCTTGCTTGATGCTGGCCACTCTGGTCATGCTATTGCCAAGCAAATTGGTGTTAGCCCTTCTGCTATATCCAAACTTTGCTTAAAAAGCACTCCACTCTTCCTAAGGCTGTTGAAGGTTGCCCTTTCATGCTTTCTCCTGTCAATATTCAGTATACTTAGCATCTCATCACCTCTAATAGAGCTGAAACAGCTGTTCAAGTGATTAAATCTCTTATCAACATCATAATTTAGCCCCTCTCTACCAATACTGTTTGTCTTCACTTAAAGAAATCTGGTATGAAGTCTATGGTCAAGTCCAAACACCCCACTCTATCTTATAAATATCACAAGGCTCACTTGAATTTTGCTTATGCCTATAAAGATTGAACTATAGATGATTAG
>JBBPUK010000616.1:0-11283 GCA_038094635.1 Tylopilus cervinicoccineus
CTTTTAGCTTATGAAAGTACTTCTAAAGGAGTTTATGAATTATAGGAAAGGGTGGTGGTGGAGTGGGGGAAGATTTCTATGGAACAGTGTCAAAAGTGAATAGAAAGCATGCCCAGGAGACTTGAGGGAGTTATCAAGGCCAAAGGAGGCCATACCAAGTACTAGAGATGTAAATTTAATAAAGTCAAAAAACTATCCATATAAGTTGTCATTTTGTAATGACTGCCATTTTATCAAATCTTATTTAAATTTCTTAATTCTTGAGTGTGTAGAAAGCCATGAGTCTATAATACATTTGATATACTTATTACATTTGATAAGATTTAGTGGTTGTTGAGGATTATTGCATTTAGTGAAAAATATACAAATATGCAGACAGTTTTTTGAGCCACTGTATATATATGGGGAGAGCGATAGGTTCACCCCAATAGAGACTCAATAGGAAGGGGAGTAGAATAAGGGAAATCCTTAAGCTGAGGACTAGCCAGAAGAACACTAGAAAGAGGTCTGGTATATAAGACCAGAGGTCTGGTTGATTGTTAACAAGGTTGATGTTATGGCCACAAGGGCATAACTGCAAAGGGTTATGAATTGCCCACAATGGATCTCACTGGTGGTTGGTGCAAGATAGGATCTAGGGCATGGACACCATGGATATAAAGATCTTGGGCACAAGACGCATGCCTGATCTACAAGATGTTAGGCATAAGACAGTGGATAGACCATAGCAGGCACAGTCCAGTAATGAAAAGGGGGCATTATGTGGCTGACAAGGGTCTAGGGTTCCCAGCGACTAGAGTAGTTGCCTAGGTCACATGATGTATATATGCCAAGGTATATAAAGGTCTAAATGGCTGAGGGCAACCTCAGTCTATCCTCTTGTGGGTTTCCCCCATAATAGAGTGCCTTCTCATAGACATTAGTGTGCTTGAGTCCAAGTGTAGTCCCTGCTCAACCATCTACAGATCCTATGTATGTCTTCTCTTGGCCAAGTCCTTGGATTGTCTTATTGGAATTGTGGTATTAGAACAGACTGTTGATCAGTCAAGATCCCGGCTGGTACTGATAATCCCTGTTTGACCTCTTGATGAAGGGGACACATAGTTGAAGGAGCAGAGCTCAGGTTTTTTAGCTCAGATCAATACTCTGAAAGACAGGATCCCCCTCCATCTCTTATTCATCCTGGCCTCTCCTTGGGATGAGTTATGCCTTATGTGTGACTGCCAGTACATACTTTTTGTGCAAATTCTAGGGGAGTAGTTCTGGTTAGAAGGACTAGCAGGCCACAAGTATGAAAATGGTGCTGTGCAAGCAAATTATAAGTCAGGGCAGATGGATATTTGGTGAACCCTAGCCTTAAAGGGTAGAAGTTGCCTTTGGGCCACATCCTATGAAGTATATACTCAGGTTCTTTAATAAAGTTCAGTAGCAAAGGTTTCTCATAGATCTCAAAGCAATAGGTGTCAGAAGTCAAGAAGTTCATGCTCTCCTCTTTAAAGATAAAAAGTGTTGAAGTTGCCAACAGACAAGCCTTTATCAGGGTGGGAGAAGGAGCATACAGACTCACAACTGGGTGATGTGCAGCTCAGTGCACTACCATTCAGTGCTGTAATGAAACTAGGAGTTATAGGAGCTTTCAGAACTGAAATAAAAACCTAGTGGTTGACTGCTCCACCATTAATCAAAAGTGGAGACAGCACAGTTTATAAAGTGAATCCTTGCAAATTTTCAGGAACTTTTTTTCTTTGGACATCAACATGCTACATTCTGCCATCAGGGCCAGTGTCAGGATGATGCTTGGGAGGATGAGCATAGGAAAGGGAGTGTAGTGACCCCTTACTGGCACGAAATGCAAAGCACATGTAATAATGTTAACAACCATAGGAGACAAGGACAGAGCTATGTATAAGCCATAGCAATGAATGAGCAATGACTACCTGGAATGGTCATGCATCATGGCAATGGGATGAATTTTCATATAAGCTTAGTGAACCATGAAGAAGACTTTTTTTGTTCTAGTTCCACATTCTGGAGAAATATCAAAGTTCTACTATTCCTGCTTGGAAAAGATAGTCTCCATGATAAACTACCTATAGACAACCATTAGGGAGTAGCAGTCCTCCTAAAGAAACAAAACCATGAAGTGGCTCTATATGGAGTCACCCACTAACCTCAGAAGGATGACACAAGCACACTAGCTCATCAAATAGTAATTCATCTAGATTATCCAGAGTTTGATCTCTAGGAAGGGGACAGTGTTACAGCTGCAAGGGCATAACTGCAAATGGTTATAAATCACCTGCAATGGATCTTGCCAGTGGTCAGTACAAGATGGGATCTAAGGTGCGGACACTGTGGATATGAAGGTCTTGGGCACAAGACATATATGTTATGTGTCGACGAGAATCCTGTTGATATACCTACATATGCATTTTCTCCCCACCTCTCATTTCCTCTATCCACTCATCTCTTTAGTTCTTTCTTAGTATTGCATCTTCTGCTGACAGAGTACACTATCTCTTTATCTTCAAATCATGATGTCCTTCCTGAACTGAAGTACTCTCTATTATTACCTTTTGATACTTAGCTTCTGATACAGTCAAGGGACCTACCATCCTACCTTCCATGTCTGGCAGACCCCTATATCTACAAGGATGGTCTCTTGTCATCCAGATCTATGACTAAGACCTATTCTTGTACTTTAGTACCAGCAGCCTTTCCTCTTTCTAATATATCTTCAGACCACTGGTAGTATTCTTTCTTTACTTAGCAATTTCCCTTCTTTGTTATTTGATCTGTGCATGGGGAGTCTACTCTATAAAGGGGACTCTCTAGCTATAGTAATACTCCAGCTTGTTCTATGCAATCTATGTGCTAGAACTTCTCTTTAGAATGGCTGATTGCCTTATCTGCTGTCTAAGTAATCTCTACCTTTGAATTTCAACATTCTCATTAGGAGTTCTTCCCTCTCAGTAAAAGGGACTATTCTTGAGATCTCATCATGCCATTGTTAATTATTTATAGGAAGGGCTATATATTGTATATGCTGCCACTAGGTCATCCACACAGAAGTGCTGAGGCTAGCATTCATGCAACTAGTAAGAGTTGCCATCCAGAAGCTGTGCTAACTATGTTGCTATCCACAGGTCCAGGTCTGCTCAGAGGAGCCACCTATTATCAGAGATAGTTGCTGTTCTGTCTAGTTGTTTTAGTGTGTTTGCATTAGATACCATCACACCATAACAAAAGAACAAGCTTGTCAAGTCATCCCCTGCTCTTCAGCAGAAGAGACCTCCACAGTCATCCACTCTGTTGTACCACTCTCCTTAGAACCCTTCAGACTCTAAGTCAGATACTTTGCCCAGACCCATCTATTGCCCTCCCTCAAATTCACAGACTCCACAGCACTCTTGGACTTCCATTGGATGTCCACTACTATCTAGGAACTCTCCACTACAGGCTCCAGTTCCAGTTCTAGCCACTGCAGTACTACTCATAATCACTCATCCTAGAATCACTCCATCATCTCGAGGACTCACTCCACCAGACCAACCTTCTATCCTTCCCAGACCATCAAATCCTGACAATGATGACAAGATGCCTATGGAATTGAAAGGTAGACTACCTGAAGACTTTACAGGAGAAGCAGATGATGCCAATTGCTGGCTCTTAGCTATTAAAGCTTACTTGGAGATTAATGCACCAGTCTATATGATGGAGGCATTAAAGATTATTTTATTACTTAACAAGATGAGCAAAGGGCATGGTGCCCACTTTGCTGAGGCATGATATAGGACCATGGCCAAGAACCCCACTACTCCCAAGATGTTTGACAAAGTCTCAAAGGATTTCATCAAGACCTTCCTCCCCTTAGATTTGAAACAGAAAGCTTGCTATGTGGTAGTCAAGCTTTGGCAGAATATGAGAGATGAACAAGGATTTTCAAAGTACGTAGCTGACTTCCAGTTAGAAGTGGCCAAAACAGCACTAGGAGATGGATCTATGGTGCTTATTGATGAATTTGCTCGAGGGCTAGACAAGGATCTCACACAAATGATACTCTCCATGGAAAAGGTATCTGATATACTTAGCGCATGGGTACAAGCTGCTAGTAAATTCCACACTCAGAAGGAATGACTCTGCTCCATCTACAACCTTCAGAGAAGAGGAACAGATGCTTCATTCTTTATCTGCAGAGATCTGAATGCCATGGATGTTGATGCAGTAAATCTGACTCCAATACAATGTGCAGACCACATGAGAAAGGGGGTATGTTTCATTTGCCACAAAAAGGGGTGCTCTACTTGCAACCATCAGCATCCAGAAACCAATACTACCTATAAATCCCATCCTACTGCCCCTGCCCCTGCTGCAGCTCCCTCGTCTAGGAACCTGTTTTGCCCTGCTGTGATCAGGACTGCAGACACCACTGAAAAGACACCATCCTAGTCAGCACTCACCAAGTACCTCAATGCTCTCAATATTACCAAGGATATCTCACAGGAAGAAGTCCTCTGAGTTCTCAAGACCATATATAATGAAGAAGAGAGAGCCCAGATCAAAAAAGAAATCACAGAGATTAAAGCTATCAACCTTTAGGATTTTTGAAATGGAAGGATATGTCAACATCTACCCTTCCCTATATTGTTGTGACTATAATAGTATCTGATGCAAAGGCTCAATCTATGTGAATCCCTTTGACCATACAGTCAGACAAAATTGTCGAAACATGCACCCTAGTAGACTATGGAGTCACAGGGAATTTCATTCACCTCAGGATCATAATCAGGAATAAGCTCCCTACTAGATGACTCAAGCAGAAGATGGTAGCATGAAACATGGATGGAAGTGTCAATAACTCTGGACTGGTCCAGCTCATAGCCTAACTACCTATTAAGATCAGAGACTGGGAGACTACAGAAGATTTCCTAGTACTCAGATGCAGAAAAAAAGACATTATCCTGGGACTTCCCTGGCTGAAGAAAGTGAACCCAGTGATTGACTGGAAAACTGGGATGATGCAGTTCTCTCCCTCTGCCTTGATAGAAAATGACCTTCTCCCTCAGAAATACATACTCCACTACCTTAGGGCAGATCTGAGCTTGTTGCTCAAATAACAGTATATCAAATGTTACCATCCATCCATATACATCAACAAACTGACCATCACATCCAAATAGCCCAAGCAACCCCAAAGAAAGAAGTCATTCTACTAGCAGAATTTGAAGAGTTTGCCACCATGTTCAAAGAACCCCCAAAAGGAGAACTTCCCCCATCATGACCCTTCAATTATGCTATTGATCTGAAAGAAGGGTTTATCCCCAAAGTAGCTAAGACATACCCCTTGAACTCTAAAGAAATTAATGCCTGCAGAGAGTTTGTAGATGAACATTTAGCATCAGGAAAAATTGTAGCATCAAAATCCCCTCAAGCTGCCCCCTTCTTCTTTATATCCAAGAAGGATGGATTATTATGACCTTGCCAGGATTACAGATATCTCAATGAGTTCACCATCAGAAATGCTTACCCCTTACCACTGATCTCAGACCTCTTGGATTATCTTAAAGGTTTGCAATACTTTACCAAATTCAACATAAGATGGGGCTACAACAACATCCATATCAAACCCAAGGACCAGTGGAAGGCCACATTCATCACTCCATTTGGACTCTTCCAACCCACTGTCATATTCTTTGGACTCAGAAATTCCCCCACAACTTTCCAAGCATTTATGAACTATATATTTCAAGACTATATAGCAGAAGGATGGGTTGTCATTTATATGGATGACATCCTTATCCACTCTACTGATTTAAAAACTCATCATACACATACCAAACTGGTATTGCAATGACTTGCTGAACAGAAACTCTACCTTAAGTTGTTCAAGTATTCTTTTGATGTCTCTGAAGTTGAATACCTTGAAATGGTTGTAAGCCATAACAAGATCACAATGGACCAAGCCAAGTTAGCTGCCATCAAGAACTGGAACACCCCCACCAATATTAAAGGAGTGCGAAGCTTTATTGACTTCTGTAATTTTTACAGGAAATTTATCCCCAGATTCTCTGAAGTCATATGCCCCCTTTTAGATCTCACTAAAAAGAACATTCCTTGGAACTGGACAATGGATTGCAAATTTGCCTTTTACCTTCTTTAACAAACTTTCATCTCTACCCCAGTCCTTAGCATGCTGGACATTACTCAACTGTTCTTTCTCATGACTGATGCGTCCCTCATAGCTACTAGGGTAGTACTCATGCAGAAGGATGTCAATGGTGATCTACATCCTTGCACCTACCTGTCTAAAACACTTGGAGATGTGGAGCAAAATTATGAAATTTACAACAGAGAACTCTTAGCCGTTATCTATGCCTTGGAAGAATGGTGCCAATATCTGATGGGTACCAGATACCCTGTCACCATTATTACTGACCACTGAAATCTCATGTACTTTAAACAACCCAGAAAGTTGTCTTGTTGCCATGCCAGATGGCAGATATTCTTATAGGACTTTGACTTATTATTCCTATATTTGCCAGCATCCCAACTCACTCCTGCTGACACACTCTCAAGAATGAATTCCACCAATACCTTCAATGATAATTTGAATTTACAGCTACTCCTAGGAGATCTATTCCTTAATGCAATTGATACTACCCTACTGGAGAAAATTGCCATCTCTTCCACTTCTGACCCTGTTGTTCTCTCCACCCTTCAATAACTAGAAGGAGATCCAACCCACTTCCACTGCTCCACCCCACTGGACTGGACTTTTGATGAAGGAAGACTCTTTTTCAAGGGTTGTTTTTATATTCCCCCCACTGAGTGCCATGATCTCATTGCCACCCTCCATAAATCATTTGCTAGAGGATATGGTGGCATTCACCATACCCAAAATCTTGTCCAGAGAGATTTTTGGTGGCCAGGCCTTCTCTCTTTCATCTGCTGGTTTGTTACTGGGTGTGCAGTTTGCCAAGCCAATAAGGTAAACACCCACCTGATGGTTGCCCCACTACATCCTATCTCTTCCTCCTCACTTTGCCCCTTTTCCACCCTATCTGTGGACCTAATCACCAGTCTACCTCCAGCCAAAGGCTTCAACTCTGTTATGGTCATGGTCAACCATGGTCTTATGAAGGGAGTGATTTATACCCCTTGTCATTCTGATATCTCTGCTGAAGGGGTAGCCCAACTCTTTTTTGAACATATCTTCTCTAGAGTTGGCCTACATAACAAACTCATCTCTAACTGAGGCCCTCAGTTTGTCTCTGCATTTGCCAAAAAGCTTGGCCAACTACTCCAATATAATATTGTGTTATCCACAGTCTATCACCCTTAGATGGACAGAGAAACTGAACAGATAAATCAAGAATTAGAAACTTATCTCCACCTCTTCTGTGAAGAACACCCTCAATGATGGATTGACCTCTTGAAAATGGCAAAATTCTATCATAATTCCTTCATACACTCATCCACAAACAAAACCCCATTCTTTCTTCTCTTTGGTTACAAACCATGCACATACCCCCCCTCTTGGAAAAATGTTCCTCCCTGCATTACAGACATGACTAGATAATATCAATTTCACATGAAGGGAAGCCCTCACTGCCCATGAGAAAATGCAATGCCTCATGAAGGAACATATCACTACCCATTTCCAATCATGGAAAGTGGGAGATATGATGTGGCTAGAAGCTAAGAACCTCTGCCACCCAAACCTTCCTTGCAAGCTTGCTCCGAAATGAGAAGGGTCATTTGAAATCACCCAAGTACTCTCTCCCCTTGCCTACTGCCTCAAATTTCCCTCCACTTGGAAAATCCATAATGTCTTCCATACCTCCCCCTTAACCACCTATTGTGAAACTGCAGAACACAGTTCTAACTACCTTCACCCTCTATCCAATCTGATTGATGGTGAGAAAGAATACAAAGTTGATTGGATCTTATGCCACAGGGAACCACCATCATGAAGGTAGTACCTTGTAATCTGGAAAGGTTATCTTGAGTTCAAATATATCTAAGAATCCAAATCCAATTTAGATAATGCCTCAGAACTTCTCCAAACATATAAACAAGTCAATTGCCTCTAATACCACATGCCCTTGATGCCCCCTGACCTTACCCTTACAGATCTAATCACTCCATGAATTGTCTTTCTTCTTCTTATTCATCTTCTACATTTCCTCCTTCTCGTTATTATAGTACCCCTCTTGTCCCACTACTTTCAAAGCTCCACCCTCTAACATATCTAGCCCTTCTCCAAACCAATGCCTCCTCCTGCCCCATAATACTGCCAATTCTACCATGACTTGCGTTAGCTGACCTATGTGACTTGATTAGGAGACTAGGAAACTTGTCCCCTTTACTACCTCCTCCTCCCTCAGAGACCTGTTTGATGGACCTTGGAACCCCAACCTCATGGATTGAAGCAAAATCCCCCTCAAGCTCTGTTTCAAATTGGGTGAATGGACTTCTCTTCCTAGATGCACTTCTACCCTCTGGATCTCTCCTAGATCAGAACCCCCCATCCATTTAAAGGATATCCCCCACATCTTTGGGTTATCCACCTTCTAGTTAGCATTCCTCTGTCACAATAACCTCTTCCCTGGCCATCACCTAGAACATTCATGCTTCTGTAAAGTCTCTGGCTGCCTCTGGCATACTGACTACTGGTGGGATGAAAGATGTCAAGTCTAGGAAGTCTCAAAAATAGAAAGGGGGTAATGATATGTGTCAACAAGAGTCCTGTCAGTATACCTGCATATGCATTTTCTCCCCACCTCTCATTTCCTCTATCCACTTATCTCTTTGGTTCTTTCTTAGTATCACATCTTCTACCAACAGAGTACACTGTCTTTTTATCTCCAAATTGCAATGTCCTTTCTGAACTGAAGTACTCTCCATTATCACCTTTTGATACTTAGCTTCTGATACAGTCAATGGACCTACCATCCTATCTTCCATCTCTGGCAGACCCCTATATCTATGAGGACAGTCTCTTATCATCCAGATCTATGACTAAGACCTATTCTTGTACTTTAGTACCAGCAGCCTTTCCTCTTTCTGATATATCTTCAGACCACTGGTAGTATTCTTTCTTTACTTAGCAATTTCCCTTCTTTGTTACTTGATCTGTGTGTGGGAAGTCTACTCTATAAAGGGGACTCTCTAGCTGTAGTAATACTCCAGCTTGTTCTATGCAATCTATGTGCTAGAACTTCTCCTCAAAACAGCCAATTGTCTTATCTGCTATCTGAGTAACCTCTACCTTTGAACCTTGACATTCTCATTAGGAGTTCTTTCCTCTCAGTAAAAGGGACTATTCTTGAGATCTTATCACGCTGTTGTTAATCATTTATAGGAAGGGCCGCATGTTGTATATGCCACCACTAGGTCATCCACACACAGGAGTGCCAAGGTTAGCATTTACACAACTAGTGAGAGTTGCCATCTGGAAGCCACACTGACTACATTGCTATCTGTGGGTCCAGATCTGCTCAGAGAAGCCACCTATCATCAGAGATAGTTGCTGTTCTGTCTAGTTATTTTAGTGCATTTGTGTTAGGTGCCATCACACCATAACAACATGCCTGATCCATGAGACATTGAGTGTAAGATGGTGGATAGACTATAGCAGGCACAGTCCAGTAATGAAAAGGGGGCATTATGTGGCTGACAAGAGTCTAGGATTCCCAGCAACTAGAGTAGTTGCCTAGGTCACATAATGTATATATGCCAAGATATATAAAGGTCTGGACAGCTGAGAGCAACCTCAGTCTGTCCTCTTGTGGGTTTCCCCCATAATAGAGTGCCTTCTCATAGGTATTGGTGCACTTGAGTTCAAGTATAGTCCCTGCTCAATCATCTATAGACCCTATATATGTCTTCCCTTGGCTGACTTCTTGGGTTGTCTTATTGGAGTTGTAACAGTTGGTGGGTGATAAAGTATGAGCAGAATGGTAGAATACAAGCAAAATGATAACAATAGTGGTAACAGTGGTGATATACAGTCAGTATACAGTTAGATGATGGTGAGAAAGTGGGAGCTGACTTTTCTAATCTCACTACACCAGATTTATAGTCTTAGGCATATCTGAGACTCTGTATATGAAATTAGAAAGCCAGTAACAATTTAATGTGAGACTTTAAGTCCATATGTAAGTTCAAAAATAAAATAATAAGAAGTGTTGATGGTTTGATCTATAAGACTGAAGTTTAAGACTAATCATATAGTCTGATGTAAGCCCAGGTCCAGGTTGGTCTATATAGATAGTGATGGGGAGATATAAGGGACTATGAAAGGACTGAAAACCAATGATTAAAAACATAAAAAAATAAGAAATATAACTATAGAGATATATTAATCTCTATATCTACAGAGACTTTGCTACTAACTGCCTCCAGTCAGATCAAGTGGCTGTATATGTGATGTAGTGTAGAGTTAGCCATTCTAGTAGTATGAGTATGTGAGTAGGAATAGAATTTTGTCTTTGTGCAAGTGGCTATGACTTGGCACCACCACTCTCTTTTGCTCTCTCACTAGTTGGCCTACCAGCTGTGCACCAACCTTTTCCTTTCTTTTCACATGGTGGCCACTTGTAGAGAGACAACCCATTATTCTCTCTTTCTTTTGCCCACTCTTTTTAGGCCAAACCCTGTTGGACATCCACTTCTATATCAAATATGGAGCAGGAACCACCCCCTCTTCTGGACTTTGCCTGACCTAGCTTTGCCACCCTTGTCAAACTCACCATGCACACACAATAGCTGGACCATGATGAAGCCATTACATTTCTAGAGTGACAATGAACCCAGATGGAACTAGGTGGAATCACCCGGACCATGTTGATAATAGAGAGCTGAGGAGGGATGATGATGAATCATATCAATATGAATAAGAACCTCATCCCAACCAAGATGCTCCACAGCTCCCTGATTGCAATCTCCCTGGAAGGAACCAAGCTCCAATAGCTTAGTCTGCTGACCTGGCACCCACAGTAGGCTTATAGCCCATCATCTTCAACCCAAATGCATGCATCACCACCATGCTCATGATAAGGCCAGCAGACTATATGATCAAGTGCATTGAAGCATACAAACACATTCCTTTGTGGTATTTCTCTAGAGAGGGACTCTGCAAAGCTACCCACATAGTCAGGCAGTCAGATAAGACTGATGCCCTTGCAGTCACCAAAGCAAAGGAAGGCCAGATCACTGTATGATCTGCTGGCTCCCTCACCACCTCCAAAAATGCAAAACTAGATCACCAGCTCTCCTATG
>JBBPUK010000622.1:0-10972 GCA_038094635.1 Tylopilus cervinicoccineus
TTGAAAGCCCTTGATCAGGGCTTTCCAATGATACCCAGGTTAGAGGATCTATCATCAACAGGGCTCTCAATATTCATGCTTCAATCAAAATATTGCAAATATTGCATCAGTTTTGTTGCTCACTGTACCAGTTTGGAATGCAATTTTCTGACAGGAGAGAATGAGGGAAGATATTTGTGATGGCAGGGTTGATATATGCTGTACTACAATGCATTATGTCATGGTACCTTGATATAATGCTTAACACATCTCAAAGTCAAATTGGTATCCCAATGAATTGTCATTTTGATATGACTGCTATCTCAACTAAATCCTTTGAACCTTGGACCAATAGAAAGCCAAGGATAAGCACTTTATTTTGAACACTCATAGTGTAGGATAAGGATAAGAGGGCACACAGAACTCAATAAAAGAAGAGCCCACAACCATAGAGACATGTCGCTCTCTCCATCCATGGGGGATTTGGCTTCTGATTGTCCCCCCCCTCTCACGCGGGTGCGACCATCACACCATATGCCGTGTGTCCGATTTCTGTCGAGTAATCAGATTCTTCCAAGTGTCGATCTGTGACTCTCATTCGACTGTGGGGACACTACACGGCCCGAGGGTGTGCGGGCCGCAGTGCATGCCGAGCACCTGATACCCAACACGAACCTATAGCACGCACGTTCCGTGACGTGTGCACGTCGCCACGCTCAGGGAATAGCGTCCACGCTTCCGACCACCCACCCCCGTTGTTTCGGGTGGCCCGCAGCGTGCCCTATACCCTCTCGGAAGAGCGGTGCGCATGGGCGCAGGGGTCGACGATGGCACACGGGACAGGATCACGGAGACAACAGGTCGCCTGCGCACCGAGGCACGGACACGTTCCTCGCTGCAACCACACACACACACGGGTGGCTCTTCAGATCCAGATCTCATACCACACACTGTCTGGCGGGGTAACATGACTCCTCTGCGACCGCCGACGATGCCACGTGTCCATGATCAGTGACAGGCCGTCCATCCACGCAGTCCGCACAGGCGACGCGATTCCGGGTAGCTGATCTTGGGGCCGACCTCCGACGATGCTACGAGGGTCCATTGGTACCTGTACGGATATGCTCACTTCCGATCAGCAGTCGGAGGCGGGTACGTGCGCCGGCCGCGGCTGTTCTGCAGACGGGCGATACATCTGCGGGTGACTATACCAACCTGCATCAGCGCTCAGCGCTCCGCAAAGCGTACTCACGACAGGAACGCATGTCCATCGTTTCGTCGTGCGACGAGATCGGCGCCGTTCGCCGGCCCTGCGTTGTCTAGGTCACATCTGACGCCCAGGGCCTCACAAATGCACGTGATCTAGAGAGCGCAGTAGAGAGGGTCGTCGACGCTCTGAATCGTACACGTCACGTCGCACACGTTGCTCGCACAGAACCTGCCGTCTGTGCCATCGTCCGGCGTGAGCAGCGTCGACGGGGGGAAGGGGGGGGGGAAAGGCAGCACACATACGCACTCTCGTCGTCGTTGTTCTCGGCGCGCCAGACAGCCTCGTCCACGTCCCTCGCGACGCCCGTCTCGACGTGCCGTCGGACGAGACGCGCTCTCGCCCGCGCCGCGTCGACCGTGATCCACCACCGCTCGTCCATCTGCGCAGCCGCCCGCCGCCACGGGTCGAGGTCGAGCATCGTGTACAGCCCCTCGAGGACGACGATGCGGTGCGCGGGCGTGATGGCGATCGCGTCCGGCGTCGGGTCCTTGAGGGCGTGGTCGAACGAGGGCGCGTAGACGACCGCGGAAGACGTGTCGCGCAGGCGCGCGACGAACGCGACGTAGCCGGGCGCGTCGAACGTCCAGTGGCTCCCACGGCGGTCGTGTGCGTGCTGGGGGTCGTCCATGGCGTCGAGCTGGGCGCGGGTGAGGTGCCAGCCGTCGAGCCCGACGAGAGCCGCTCGGGCGTTGGACGGGTGGGCTTGGAGGAGCGTGTTGAGCGTGTGGACGAGGCGTGTTGCAAAGACGGTTTTCCCGGATGCGGGGACGCCTGCGATGGCGATCAGGAGACGTTGTGTGTCTGGAACACTGAGACATGTCAGCTGCTGTCTTTTTTTTTGTGTTGGATCTGTGGTACTTGCAGCTGGAGCCTATCGATAAGGGACATGGCACGGTCGACGAGGACGTCGTCCATGACAAAGATCACGTGTCGTGGGAATGCTGCGATTAGCTTTTTGAGGCTGTGCACTGACGCTTGATTGCAATCTTCATGAACGCCCCACTCAAACGGTGATGCTCTCTTAGAAATCTTCGACTGGATACCAACTAACACGCCTCGTCAGCGCCGACCCAAACACCATTCAGAACAAGGTCCTCGTGGGCTATCAGGCCTGGTCGGTCTCCGCCATTCACCTCACATACCCCCATCTCAGACCCCCACAGGTTCACGTGTGCCGGCGATGGCCCGCCCATCGACCCAGGTCCGTTCCCTTTGCGCTCTATTTACCCCGTATTGTTCACACCGCCCAGGTCACCACGGTTGGCTCCACTGGTTCAACTCTCCCCTCCCTAGCGGTGGCCGTCCCAACATCGACCTCTGGCCTGACCTCTCCGAGTACGACCCTTCCGAGCTCTATGTCGCGCCGGGCCTCGCAACGCCCGCCGGAGATCCTGTCCATTTGTTTTCCTCGCGCCACCCCAAGACCGTCCGACGCCACTTTCATTGGATGGCTGTCCATGGCGTGGACGGCGCCTTCTTGCAGCGCTTCGCGGGACAGTGCGAGATCAAGTCCGGAAATCACGGCATTCGCGACTTGCGGGACGAAATCGGGGATAGGGTGCGAGAGGCTGCAGAGGCAGAGGGTCGCGTCTTTGCCCTCATGTACGTCTGTGGATTTCAACCCTCTCCTGGGTGTTGATGACGTGGATCAGGTATGACGTCTCGGGCGTATCGCCAGACAAGATCCAGTGTATTCTGGAGCAAGACTGGATGCATCTCATCCGCGATAAAAACATCCTCGATAGTCCCAACTATCTGCGGGAACAGAACAGACCCGTCGTTGCACTCTGGGGTGTGTCTTTGCTTGATCGGCATCTCCCTCGACGATGACAGCGTTTCTTTAGGCTTTGGTTTCAACGGGCGTAATCACACCCCCGAGCTCGTACGCGCGATCGCCGCATTTTTCCGTTCATCTACTCCTGGCGGCGTCTATCTCGTCGCGGGTACCCCAGGACACTGGCGGACGTCGAGCTCGGATGCCGACAGGAACACCGAGTTTGTGCAAGTATGGACTGAATATTTCGACGCCATTAGCCCGTGGACGGTCGGGCGATATGGAAACGAGGAAGAGGCAGATCGGTGGGGCCAAGGTCGGCTCAAAGACGACGCCGAGTATCTCGACAAACTGGCATCCGACGGGGGCCGCAAGGTGGATTACATCCCGGTCGTGTTACCTGGGGGCAGCGTGCGTCCCATGCCTGTGATCGGATCCGATCGATATCGATTGCTGACATGTGGGTAGGGATTCAACCTCTCGGAGGGCAAGTGGCGCATGAACGACATGCGGCGAAACGGTGGTGGATTTTTGTGGCGACAGCTGTATAATGCGCAGCGTGCGGGCGTGCGGACGATCTACGGCGCCATGTGGGACGAGTGCGTCTCTCCTCGTCGTTCCGGTGGGTGGCTGACAAGATTGGGTCTAGGTATGACGAAGGGACCGTGTTCATGCCCGTCGTGCCGCACGCGTCGCAGTTGCCCGTCCACCCGTCGTTCCGGTTTCTCGCGCTGGACGTGGATGGGCACGATCTCCCATCTGACTGGTACATGCGTATCGTCGGGATCGCGGCCGAGGCGTTCCATGGCAAGCGGACACTCGAGGATGCACTTCCCCTCGGAGAGTTGCAAGACTATTGGCGCACGCGGCCGCATTACGAGACCGTGGCAAGTGTGGAGACTGTGGAGACTAGGGCTAGTGCGGACACGGGCGACGACAAGCGAGGATCTGTCGACAGGCTCGCGGAAGGCGTTAAAAAATGGGAGCTCACGGATGCCGGTGTGGATATACCGACTGACGCGCCGCCACCGTATAGTGTCGAGGAGGCGTGGAAGCCGCCATCCACATCTATAGATGCGGGCGCGCCACCGCCCCCGGTACGGAGGGATACGCGTCCATCGAGCTCGTCGTTGGTAGTGGGTGGGGCTGCCGCTGCTGCTGCGGCGGCGGCGGCGAGTGCGGCCACCGCAGCAGTTGCGCGTGCAGTGTCTGCTGGGAGCACGAGTTCTCCGCCGCGTGTCAACATGTCCTCTCGTCCTGTTGCAGCCCCGACGAACACGAGAGTGGGGATGTCGACGCGGGCATCGTACAGCGCCTCTGGTGTGCCGCCGTCTCTGATTCCAGGATCGCCACCGCGGTCGCCACCGCTCGTGGATGCAGGGCTTGGGAGACAGGGATCGCACACTCATGGACGAGTAGACTCGCTCGCACACGGGGGAGGGCGTGTCGTGTATTCACCCCCTGCAGGTCCCCCGCTGCCTCTGGTGGGTGGTGAGTATCCTCGACGGGGACGGTCGCGGTCCAAGGATCGCCGTTCCCGCTCGCGGTCGTCGGAGCGGTTTGCAAGGCAAGCGTCGCAGATGCATGCGCCGGGTCTGGGGTACAGCCAGAGCGAGGGGGGGTATGGGTATGGGCCAGGGGTTCACCCACACCCACACGCGCACGGACATAGTCTGTCGCCTGTTGGGTCGACGCACGGGATGATGCCCTATCCTGGGAGTGGTGCGGGTGGGTATATGCCCGTGCACTCGCAGCCGGTGGGATATGGATATGGGCAGGGGCCGCAGGGGTATGGGCAGGGACCAGCACAGCCGGGGTATGCACCGGGGTATCCTGGGGCGGGGCCGTATGCGAGTCCACCCGGTGGGTACGCGCAGCCGCCGCCGCAGGGGGGGTATTATGCGCCGGGTACGTGGTGTCGTTCGTGTCGTGGGCGAGGCTGACGCAGCACTGCAGCACCGTCTGGGGGAGGAGGCGGGGGGCTGGTCGGGTCGGCGCTGCAGGCGGTGGAGGGGATCGCGGGGCCTCAGCGACGGCAGCAGCTGGAGAAGACGGTCGGGGGGTTGCTGAACAAGCTGCGGTGAATGTATTCCAGTAAAGGTCCCGTGACATGGTACGTAAGCATGTGCATGACATAAATACATGGCTTCTTTCTTCGCCGAATAACCAAGGCGACGTCATGAAAACAAGATGGAATCCTTTTCTTTTTTTTTTTTTCTTTCTTTTTTTATAATAATTAAAAGGTCCAGACACGTGGCACAAGAAAAGAAAAAAACAAGAAGGAAGGGGTCAGACCATGACAAGCCGGCCCATGACGTACGTGCCGCCGTTGACGAGGCCGAGGTTCATCACGTCCTTGCCGCCGAGCCCGACGGCGGGGCCGGGGAGCGTGCCCGTCCAGCCGCACGGGTGGTACGGCGACGCGCCGACGTGGTCGTCCCACGAGTTGCGCTCCTCGATCCACTCGTCCGAGCACGGGTCCTTGTACGCCGTCACGGGCGGGAGCGGCACGGGCGTCGGCTTGGTGTACTCGGCGGGCGTGATGTGGAAGTCGGCGAGCGACTGCGGGACCCAGTGCGACGGCGACGGGGCGCGGCGGCGGCGTTTGGCGGCGGGGGGTCGGGAGGCGGCGTGGGTGGGGGGGGAGGACGGCGGCGTGTCGCACTCGCGCGTGCGTTTGGCGGGCCGCATCGGGGCGGGGGTGGCGATGCGCAGCGGGGGTGGGAGCGTCGGCGGCGGCGGCGGGGCGGCGGCGGTGGGCGCGATGGGCGGGGTGGGGGCCATCTGGGGACGGTTGGCGGCGTTGACGGGCTTGAGGATGCAGCGCTTGACGTGCCGGTTGAGGTTGGACGCGACGCCAAAGCGACGGCCGCAGGTGTTGCACACAAAGGCTGGCCACGCGGTCAAGAGAGGACGAGATGCGACGGGGAGGAGGGCGCGCACCTTTTTCGCCGGTGTGGACGAGGAGGTGCTGGGCGAGGCGAGGGGTGAGCGCGGTGTCGTTTTAAGTTTCAACACGCGCGCGGGACGGACCTTTCTGAGCGTCGAGGGCCTGTCAAAGGACTTTTCGCACATCCAGCAGGCGTGCTTCTTCTCGCGGGGACGCGGCGGTGCGCCTTCGTGCTTGGATGCGCGGGAAGACGCGGCGCGGGAGTTGCCCGCGCAGGCGTTGCGGATGGACTGGGTGATGTCCGGGGGCGGCGGGGGCGGGGGCTGCGGCTGCGGGGGCGGGGGGACGTCGGGGAGGAAGGGGGCGTCGTAGAGAAAGTCGGGCCAGGGGGCGGGCTGGTCGAGGAAGCGGGCGAACGGGTCCGCGGCGAGCTGGAGCGGGGGAAACGCGGACTGCATGGCGCGGCGGGGGATCGAAGGAGGAGCCCCTGCTTATATCTCGCGCAGAGCCCCCCCCCGCGTCGCCGGCGCGTGGCCCGCGGGCAACTGATCTGATCACACCCGATCGGAGATCACGGCGGCGCTCGTTGTTTGTCCGTGTTAGATTCCAAGGCCCTTGCCAAACAACCACCATGCCCATTACGTCCCCGCAGAAGGCCGCGATAGGCCAGGTCATCGACGCCCTCGTCGCCGCGACGCCCCCGCGCGGAAAGCGCCAGCTCGCCGCCCTCTTCATGGAGCTCGTCGACCGCGCGGACTGGCCCGAGTACTACGCCGTCATCCCCGAGCCCCGCTGCATCAACGGTGTGCGCGCCAGCGTCGAGAAAAACCGCTACAAGGACCCCCTCAACGCATACACGGACCTCTCCCTCGTGTTCTGGAACGCCCTCTTCTACAACGAACCCGGCAGCCAGATTGCGTCCGATGCAGACGCCCTCAAGGTGCGTCGTCCGAGGACCGCCACGGACCGCCCCTGTGCCCATCACGTCTTCTCGCCAGAACGTGCTGGAGACAGAATGGCAGAAGCGTCCCCTCCTTCCGACGCCACGCCACTCACCACCCCCTTCCTCGCCTCAAAAGGTTCACGGATCGCTCCCGTCTGCTCCGCCGCAGCCTGGTGCGTCCCAATCCGTGCCCCCGACTGCCCTTCTCGGCCTCACGCCTGTTCTCCCTCTCTCTCCCCCTCCCCCTCCCCCCAGCTCTCCCCTCGACGTCCGCCCCCCGACGCGCCGTCCACTCGCCCTCGCCCGACGCGATGGACCTCGACCTCCACGCCGCGTCCCCCGAGCCAGACCCCGCCGTCGCCCCCTCCACCGCACAGCACGGCGATAACGAGGCGATCGTCCGCCAGCTCGAACAAGGTCTAACCCCCTGGGAAGGCTTTGGCGATCTGGGCTGGATCATGTCCGAGGTCACCCAGGTCTGTGTTCTCTCGCCTCATGCGTCCGTCTGTCCTATTACGCACAATAGGAGCGACGTTTGGAAATCCTGCTGGCGATCACCGCCCACAAGGACAGCGCGTGCGTCTGCCGATGATCCTGTATTGCGACCTCGCGAAATGAGTCCACCCGTTCTCTAGCGGAAATCGTTTGGCCGATGCCCTCGACGCTGTCCCCGAGGAGCCCTCCTCGCCCCTGTTGTCCTACCAGGTATGGCCATCCCCTCGCCTTGCTCGTCTCTCACACACACACCCCTTCGCCAGTCACCTTTGTCCCTCTCATCGATCGAGGTGTGTGTCTATGTGTGTTGTCTGGGCCGGCGCAAACGTGCCCTTGCAGGGTCGTGTTCGATCAGCGTCGTACGCCTCGCCAAAACAGTTTGACCTCGACATGGCACGCCTGTTCGAAAAAGGCCGCCGGTGGTACGAACCATGCACGGAGCCCTATGGCCGTGTCCTCGTCCTACAGGTAAACGTCCGAATGATGATGATGATGGCACGATTGGCCCTGACACGCCGGAAATGATTCTCTAGCGACTCTACCAGGCACTCACGTCCCCCTCTCCCCCCGCTGGTCCCCCTTTCAGCTCGCCCACCCACTTTGCCTCCATCCGCGCCGGTCCCGGCACCGCGCGCCCCATGCACGCCACGGCCGACACCGATGGCGTGCCTGGCATCACCACTTTTCGCGTCTCGACCAAGGATCGCACGTTCGTCGACGAGGTCCACTACAAGGGCTGGACGATTCGACTCGCGGATTGGCTCCACTTGAGTAATCCAGACGATCCCAGTCGCCCGATTGTCGGCCATGTGTTCAAGTGCTGGATCTCGGACGAACCGTGCGTGGGTTCCCTTCTTCTCTGCTACCTTGTTAGCTCTTCCACGCGCTCTTCTTGCTCTCCTGTATGCCTTCGTGTGGCTAACGCGTGCCACAGCGCGAAAAAGGGTCAGCGCGGTCTGTCGATTTGTTGGTACTACAGGCCCGAACAGGTAAATCACGTCTTTGTGCGTCTTCTTCTTATCCACGCTGCCATGACTAGACGTTCCACCCGGCACACACCCAATTCATGGACAAGGAAGTGTTTAAAACGAGTACGTCCCCCCCTCCCTCCCCACCGATGTGGATCGTTTCGCGTCGGCTAAATAATGCCCGTCGTTCATTTCCATCTCCCATTTCCAAAACAACGGACTCGAAAACCAACTTGGGAACCATTCAACACACTACGCACACGAACAATGACACACAGGCCTCTTCGCAGACCACTCCGTCGAAGACGTCCTCGAAAAAATAGCCGTCCAATTCACCGCGCGACATATCCGCGGACGTCCACGTCCTCCGTTTTGGTATCCCGGCTGGCCTCTGTACGTCTGCCACTCGCGCTACAACGAGCGCGAGCGCGTGTTTGTCAAGATCAAGAACTGGGCG
The DNA here is from genome assembly GCA_038094635.1 of Tylopilus cervinicoccineus. Lineage (NCBI taxonomy): Eukaryota > Fungi > Basidiomycota > Agaricomycetes > Boletales > Boletaceae > Tylopilus > Tylopilus cervinicoccineus. The sequence continues at coordinate 8,777 of JBBPUK010000622.1, forward strand.
AGCTGCATCCCGGAAGAGGTGCGCAAAAAGGACGACTTTATGCCCATTTATGCGTTTGAGAGGCTCGTGTATCCGGCCAAGGTCAAGAGCCCGTTCGTGACCGCAGGCGTGGTGGGGGCGGCCAAGTGGCCGGGAGGCATTGGGGAGCCGGTGGACAAGACGGAGGGGGAGAAGACGGAGGGGGCTGCGACGGGAAGGAAGCGGACACGGCGGAATCCGGGGACAGGGACGACGGGGGAGACGGGGGGGTCGAGTACAGCAGCGGCCAAGACGGGCACGGGTGCGGGTGCGGGTGCGCCTGGACCCGTCGCTGCCTCGGCTGCTGTCAAGGCGCCTGTCACCGCTACCACTACCACCACCACCACTACCGCCGCCGCCGCTACCACCCCTACCCCTACCCCTGTTGCCGGCGCCGGCGCGAGCGGGGACACGAAAGATCGAAGCATGTTGACGGCCGCGGGGACGCTGAGTCTCCCGCCGATCGTGGACACGTTGCCGCCTGAAACGAGTTGCGTTGCCGTTTTCTTTTTTTTTTTCCTCTCTCTCTCTCTCTCTCTGTTGCGATCGATCCTGAAACTGACTGACGCAATGCCTCCCTACTAGCTGTGCATTTTGACCGTTCTCCTGAGACGGGCGAGGTGCTGTGGTTCGCGGCGCCGCCGATGCACGCTGCGCGTACTCCGGGGGTGAAACATAGTCTCAAGTATTTGACGTATTTGGCTGGGAAGCGCAAGGCGCAAGATGCGGGTTCAGCGGGTGCGGGTGGGTGGGATGGAGATGGAGACGGGATGGACGTCGATGGTGCGGGTGCGGGTGCGGGTGGAGGGGATACCGCAACGGCCACGGCAACGGCAAAAGGAGAATACGGGGACGGGAGCGCTGGGCGGGTACGCGTTGCGCCGACGGTGAGCGAGATGATGCAGAGGGCGGTGGCGGTCGTGCGCGGGGCTGGGGACTCGGAGATGGTCTGAGGGCTATGAAGGGGGGTGTCGCGCATCGTGTCGTCGTCACTGGCTCACGGGCTCACTTGGTACGTAGTGTGACTCGCTGACTGTATAGACTGTGGCTGTATGGACATGCATGTCGGCGTCGAGACCGTGTTCCGTGATGTCGATGATGAATGAGGCGCGCGCGTCACTCTGGTATGTTAGTGACGCAAAACGATCCACGCTCCAACGGGGGTGGAGTAGGCTCGATGTATCCTCACCATGTGCCGACGCGCGGTCTCTTCGCCAGGAACACCGACGTTCAAAAGTGTAGTGTGAGCGGCGGGATGATTCGTCCTGTGTGTATTATTGATAACATCCTCGGCCTCCCTAGCACCCTCGATCTCGATCTCGCAGTGTCCTTTATATCATACGTATCCATATCCTAGTACGAGTAGCTGAGACTGGGTGATGTGAGCATCAGACACTACAATCTGGATTCCTGGGCGGTCGAAAAAAAAAAAAAGAGTGTACCGTGTATTTGTCTGAGAATCTTGGAGAGGATACACCCTAGCGTGATCATCGATCATCGATCATCTATGTTGGAGTTGCGCCATAGCATCGCACGTGAGCCTTGACCCAATGGGACCAAACACAGACAAGCTACGCTCGACCTCGACTCAAGCAGTGACACAGTCCAGTAACTAATCGATAGGCTTACCACAGCTACTGAGTAGAACAGTATATAAGACAGCATACACCATAGGGGACACCAGTCAAAGAACTCGACTCTGATCCCCCATCTCATCTCATCTGGTCAACACAATCTCATCCTCCTCCCACTGTGACAGGTTATGAGCCCTGTGCTCTGACCTAGAACAGACGAGATCCATTCCACCATGTCAAATCCACAGCCACCACCAGTCTTGCCACCAATGACAACAGCCCCTATTCCTGCCATTACTCAAGTGACCACACCCACATCCTCTACTGCTACAATTCCACCTATTCCTGTTTAACAAGCTGTCATCACTAGCCCTATCAATGTGGAAAGTTTCATGACTGGTCTATTCACCTGAAATAGAGGCAAGTGTACCCACTACATTACATTAGTCTAGGTACAGTGGCTCAAAAAACTGTCCATATGTTTGCATATTTTCCACTAAATGCAATAATCCTCAACAACCACTAAACCTTATCAAATATAATGAGTGTATCAAATGTAGTATAGACTCATGGCTTTCTACACACTCAAGAATTAAGAGATTTG